>JBCAUG010227713.1:0-18845 GCA_038406175.1 Haplosyllis leylae | reverse complement strand
CCCCCCCCCCCCCCCCGGGACTTGCTACGCCACGGTCGGTATGCCTCTTGCGTTCACGCAGGAGGACTTTCTTATTTTTAAAATTGTTCTGAAAATGTGTTGTTATCTATCCATCGAATTTTACTTTTACCATCTCGCGGCCAATTGGATCTTTTAAGTTTTCCCAAATATTAGCAATGTTAGCATCTGGCATTTTTGTGTTTGAGTTGTAGTGCTTCTACTTTCAATGGAATATCTACAATACAATATACTCTTCACGCCAGTCCATTTCACCGAATGGGCCTTCAGTGAAATTATATTCAATGCAAAGTTCACAACTTAAGTTCAATTAAATTGAATTTCCTTTGCTTGATGTTGTCTTAAGAAACTCTCGTCGATATGCACACAATTCAATTTGTTCTTCGTTTGGAAGAAGTAATTTTCAATATGAGAAGCAAGCCAGACTGACGTAACCGCAGCAGCAGACGACATCAAACACATCATCGTTATTATTATTTTTATCGTCTCATGGGATGATGCACAAATATGGTATGTATATAAGGGATTACAAGTACGTAGCCATAAATCCTTGGGGATTTAGAGGATTATTTCAATGGAAGAGAAGGGATTCCACGCAAAGTTGCGTGTTGACGGAAGTTATGAGAACGAAGCAGATACCATCATCTCACATGGCTCCATATCCCTCGGTGCAATACGCTCCATCAATGTAAATGCAACTCTCTTTTTAAAACTCATTCTGTACAGTAAGTAAAGCATGGTATTGTCAAATTAATGCGGGAGAAGTAAGGTTTCTCGGAAAAATAAATTCGCCAAAAATCATGATATTTGAGAGAGTTTACGAGCCTATTTAAATCAGAATTCACCCTTGGAGACCCCTTTACTTCCAGCCACATATACACTTTAATTAGAAATTAAAATCATCGACCCAGGAATATCAATGCTGAATTGTGAAATATCATACCTAAACGAAAAGTTTGCATTTAAATCAACGTAAAATAAGCAAAACATGAAATATTCAAATTATTAAAACCTTTTTTTTCCCTTATTGAAAGGTGTAATTTCTTTTTGTACACTATAATAGGTCACATTGCCCAATTTTGATCACTAATTGGTGACTCGTAGAGTTAGATAAGTTGTTGGTTTCGGGCTAAGCATGAATGTTTTAGATTTTTGACTAATTTTTTGGGCAGAAAGGTCACCACGCATCAATGTTGATCCCACAGGAGTCACCTGTGTAATTCTTACACTCCCTGGTAGATCTATTTCTCCTGCGTCACCACTCGGTTTGACACCAATTTTTTTACAGAGAAAACTGATCCAGTTTGTTGGTCTCTCATCTTACCTGCATAATCTTAAATTAATATTTCTGACATCAGCTGCTTTAAAGGATCATTAACAATTATATTGTGAGTAATTTTCATGGTATCAGATGCGCTATCAATGCCTAAGTTTTCATGACAGGTCGTAAAGCCATCAATGTCTAATTGTACACAATAAATGTGAAAGCAGGTTAAACCTGAGGCACGTATTAAACTTTCCGCAAAAGGAAACAAGAAATCTAAACTCTGAAAAATTGGAACACGTTACAATTTATGGTCAAGTTAATTATTTTTTGTGACAGATTTCATTTTGTTATGCACAAGCCACTTCAGGAAAGTTCATGTAATTTTATTTGATTTTATGAGGAATAAATGGTGGTGAATGTCCAGTAGTATTTACCATGATGTAATTGCAATTGCTTTTCTATTATACAGTGTTATCTTTGACCTTCTTAAGGAAAATAAAGCCATTCAATTTGTTGGTTATTCTGTAAAGAGCTGTCTTATTGATTGAAATAAACATTTTCTCATCTGGGATTTTTACTATGTTTCACAAATTTTTATAGATTAATAAACCTCTGAAGAACGTTTCTGTTGAGCTGCAAACAAAAGCAGTTGACTAGATTCACTGAACGAACCTCCTTAGCTTTCTTATTAACCAATTCATCTCAGGAAAATTGCTATTTGTGATTTGGTATAAAGAAACTGTGGATAAATCTCCAGATGATGCGAAAAATGCAGTGACTCTCATGAAGTTATTTCACTCGTTCACCCTTATTCAATGGAACTTTCAACATCGCTGTTCAGATCGATTTATTAAGTTGTGTACCTGTCTCAAAAAAAATCGGTGTTAACTTTGGTGTTAAACTACCTCGAACTAATAATGTGATTCTGAGCAACTGAGTTGGAATGAATTTTCAAAGAGTTTGCTTAGTAAATCTAATATTCCCCTCCATTCCCCTCCAGTGTTCGGTTCAGTTTTTTAAACAACTTTATCACAATTTGAAATATCAAGGGGTGAAGAATTTTACTTTGGTGACTTACTGGAACTTAAATCCATTCAATGCCAGATTGAATCCCAGATAGAAGGATGGAAGGAACCTGTGGTGGCCATCCTTCATCAGCACCATCCATTTTGGATGTCAGCCATTACCAAATATCGCACATGGTACTTTCATGGTAGACAATTTTGTAATTTTGTTAAATCCAAGATGTCAGACAACATGACAGCTGATTAACAAAGGTCACATGCATCTAAACTGGAATTTTCCGATGCTCCGTTACATTCCATTTCAATGTTCCGTTCAATCCTCATGTGGGTTCAATCTCACCTCAAGCAAATTAATAATTTTCATCTTGTGTGGAACAAGTTCCCAAGAACCGTATGTGGGTCACAACTCAGCCAGACCGGCCGCTTTTATCTTAGGAAACAATTCAAGGATTTATTTATTAGGAAAAGAGGCATTTCTGACATTTCCGTACCAAATTGACATCAAGGGGTTTTAAAAAGTTTCAACTAAAAATAAAAATACCTCCAGTGGGAACTGAACTCGCAACACCAACCATCCAGCTTTGTGTATTAGAAGGCAGATGCCTATTACACACTGCCGTCCAGACATGTGTTGAATAGAAGATCCTTTACTGAACTTTGTTTGATGCTCAACTTCACTTTTTGGACTTGGATCTTTTCTAGATTCAATAGAGCAGGAATTTATAAGGGTCTGAAAATCTGAGACTTGCAAGGAATGACAGATTGACGAAGTAGGTAAGGCATTAGAATTGTAATCCAGTGATGGTTGGTGTTGTGAGTTCAATTCCTACTGGGGTAGCTTTATTTTTCTGAAACTTTTCAAAATCCCTCAATGTCAATGTTGCACAGAAATGTCAAATATGCCAGATTTGTGTTGAAAACGAAAACCTTGAATGGAATTGAATGTTTCCGGGAAAATGGGCCTAAGATAAGCAGAGTACACCGTTTTCCTTTCTGGAATGTTAGGGAGTCAACGTCCTGATCAATTTCCACTAAACTGTCGTGTTCACTAAGTTTTGATTCAATTTCATTCTACAAATTACTGCAGATCAATCACCAGCGTATTACGTTCAGCCATTCATTCTCCCACCCACCCCTGAGCAACCCCCAATTCTGCCATATGTTCATCCTTTATTAATATTCATAAGGTGTTTAATCTAGTTAGACACTATGGGGGCGTGCTTGGTTGATTAATGTAATTTCCGAAATGATTAGCCGACGTGGTCCCGATCCCAGTACGTACTGTAATTGCTTAATTACAGTGATAACCGCCCCTGCAGTTTGTCACCCCTACCGACAAGGCCACTTCAGAGGACCCTGTGGGGATCCCAGATAGGGGTCAAATTTGCCGTGGCTTCCTGCCTGTTCCTTTGTTAAAGATTTTGATTGTTTTGGTAATTTTCAAGTCCTTGTAGTCCTTTTTCTTGTACAGATAATGTCAACAAATCTCTCATAAATAAATCTATGTTCTTTTCTCGAGTGGAAAAAATGTGTTTCCAGAATGGAAACCGATTCAAAGTAGCAAAAACGTTAGAAATTTTCTGAAAGTATAGGAATGTCACTGTCCCAATACTAAGCAAGTTTGAAATGAATGAATACGTTTAAAATTGCTTCTCTCTCTCTCTGTCGACGCACATGTACACTGTACTTATGACATGCGTGATATCAAACTCTTTGACATGTGTGGTTCATTTTTTGTCACACAGTCTTCCGGCTCTAGGCTACGCTCACACTGAGCGAAAGCGAAGGTAAAACTGTAAAGACTTGGGCTGATCAGATTGTTCAATTGTAAAACAGTGAGAAAACAGTGATGCCAATGTATCTATGGTGAAGTGCACCTAACAGAAAGAAGTTTTTCTGCGTATGTTTTCAGTCGTGTCTGTAATTCTGTCCACAGGGGAGGGACTGGTTCCTATCCCATGATGCACTGGGATGGACAGGAAGAGGGTCCCCTCCCTCGGTGGGAAAGATCAGGTAGGCATCCTGATGAAATACCAGTGTAGAAGGAGGCTCCCTTCTGTCAGACTGAGGACAGAAGGAATAGGGTAACTTCTCTCGTACTAAACACATGGTCGGTAAAAACATGAATCATGAGGACTATTGTTAATTCATCTTCACGTTCGCCTTTGGTCCGTGTGAACAAACCTTACAGAAATGATACAGAGACACAGAGCGGGAGGGAGGAGATAGATTTATGACGTTTGAAGTGTTTGTGTACTGTACAAAAATCGATGAGATCGATAACATGCAGTTAGGTGTGTAAAAGGAATGATTTAACAATCTTAATGACTCTTTCAGCAAGAAACTATCTTTCATCTCAACAAATCGATCGAACTCTGTGATATCAAACTTTGATCAAAGTCGATACGGTAAACGTTACACTCAAACAGACTGAACTACTGACTCTTAAATAAACTCAAAGTTTACTCAACCTATGCTAATGTCTTTATAATGTAAAGATTTTTTTTAATATTTTGAAATCACTATGGGTAATTGAAGTATTATCGCATTAGGAAAATTGGTCATTGTGGATGTGAATTTAAAAGTTATTGAAAATAACGAAAAATCAATAATAAAATAAATTCAAATTTACCTAGTGACTCTCAAATGTACTGGGAATAGCCTACTTGCCAGCAACTTGCCAAAGTGTTCAAGCAATTGATTTCACGAGACTGTGAATGGAGAAATTATTACGTGTGAGTAGTGCATAGGTTGAATGGGAGATATGATAGTCAAGGCTATTGTATTTACATAAACCTCTCACACATTGCTAAGGAAAAGGCGCCACCATTCAGTCCTTTTACAGAAAACACTGAACAAAATGCGAAGGTATTTCTGGATGCATGGAGCGGACTGCTGACATTTCTTATTTTCAGAGTCAAAGGAGATTTCCTTTCATTATTCTAGAGCACACCTATTTCTGCATATCCTAAATGTTTGGATTATCATTTCTCATGACATTTAGTTTAATGTCTTAAACAAAGAGCACACTCACATCTCAGGAATTTCTGCAATTTACCTGGACTGTTTCATTTTCAGCACAGTCTCACATCATTTTAACACAGATAATCAACAAACGCCAATGCACAAAGAGATTCTTCTCTATTTTATTTCGGTTAAAGTTAAGGGCGTGGTCTTTAACCGTCACTGTAGACATATCTATTTCTTTCAGTAGGCGGAAATCCTATTTGCAACATTCAAATTTCAAATTCCATTTTTCATGAAGACCAACGTAATTTGAGGATTACCATGACTGTCTGAAGTCAATGTAAATAGTTAAAATTCTTTAGCCTCGGGCACCAGCAAATAGGACGAATTTCTTGAACTGAGTGATGAAGAATCAAAATAGTACTACTGGATCATTTTAAAGGTTCTCACAAAAACCAAGCGCCGTCATCAATCCTATTAGGCAGAATTAGTCCCATTGGCAAATTTACAAAGACATAATTTGTGAAAATAAATAAAATCCATGAGCTAGCCAATTGATATAAAGTTTAACATCAGTTTACATATCAAATACAAATTTGACAACGCAGAACCAGCAATGGGGATCGGAAAGGAAGAAAAAAAACTATCCCGAGAGGATCTTTGCGCACTTGTACTTTACGACAACAGTTCCCAATTTACACCATATGAAACAAAATTAGTCGTTCATATTTTAAAGGACGATGCAAATATTATTGATAGAGATGAGATGTGATGAACTCCTGGGATCTGACATTTGTCAGGATTAGTTAATCTCTTGCGCATAAAGTGTGTTCGGGACAAGGGGATTGTATAGGCTGAATTAATCTGTACCTCTTCTGCAGCACCACAATTATCAACATTATGAATTATTGCTTCCAGCAGCTTTGTCAATATTACGTGTTTCCATGTTGGTGTATTCTGCGAGGCAACGATGCTGAAAATTTTACAGAGCACTAATGGAATAAGCTGATCTTTAAGATTCTGCCTGGCTTTAAATGATATGTCACTGGGAAATAACTAGGAATCTTTAGAAGACTTTATGAGGCTTCAAATGACAATCAGGAAATGAAAATAACTTTTTCGTTACAGTAGCATGGACTTGTTTTGGTCAATTAAAACAAATAGAATATTGCATAACAATTTCAAGAAGAGAACATCCCAAACTAGAAAAATGATGCAAGCAAAATCATCAATTTCCTGTACTGTTGCAATATTTCCTTTAATGCACTGTCATATTCACTTATGTCATATTCACTTATAAAAGAAACCATATATCGGTTCAAAAGGAAGAACGCAGAAGTTCTTCTAGTGCAGAACAGAATATCAACTTAGAGGTGATTGACCCCAGCCGCTTATGCGGGGGAAGTAAATTTTTGTAGTTGGTTAAACTTACCGGGGAAACCTTTTGTTTGGTTTAATTCTCATCGAACACAGTCATTAAATTAGTTTTTAAGCTGATGGGGACGAGGAAATAAAGACGATGTACTTTTTCCGTCTTGAGCAGTAAAGAAACAGGATATGTACTGGCTATTCCGAACAACATCAATCTAAAAATGTATTTTACCATTTACTTGTGTTTCATGTTTAGCATTCCACTGTCAATCAAATGTTTATTTCTAAATGTGTTTTTACCCAATCCAATCCTAAGGTGAATTACTCTTAGGTTTCAAGTTACTGTAAATTGGTAAAATTCTCCAGTCCGTGGCAAGTTGAGCCAATGCACTGAAACACTGAATATTTTTCAAAGACTCCCTTCAGTTTTGCTCTCATCTGTGAATAATATTGAAGATTTTCCCTGGCGTTTTAGTCATAACGTAATAGGTTAATCAAAATTTTCAGTTGAATTTTATTCATGAACCTGTTAAAGTGTCGCAGCATCAGTACAGGCCTCTTCCAATCGAGTTTCTCCCAATTAAATTCTGTAGAATCTACAGAATTTGCCAAATGTTTTTGTTTAAATGGTATTCGAACTCACTATTTAAAGAGACAGAAATGCTAGCACTGTACCGTGAAGACACGGGTAACAGCGATTTTTAAATTGACCCCACTTCATTTTTGAATGATCTCTCAGATTCTATAGAATCTACAAAATGCATCTCCATTTAGGAAAATCTCGAGTGCTTGAGTGCTCATATATTTTCATGGTATCAGAATTGAAAAAGAAACACACAAAGCGGAGATGCAAAGAGATCCTGATAATGACAGGGGTAGTGAGTTGGTAGTTTCATACATAGTGTTAAAAGGAGGTGGAGCACTCTTGTCTAACACGCCATCTCACCATGGAAATACTTCATGGATTATGTCCCTTGGAGACAACCTATTAGGCTCAAGTACTGGCTGTCTCGGTTGTTCTCTATGTGTTATGCATGCTACCGTTTAGGCAGGGAAGTTGTAACCTATTCTTATCGGCAGCACTTTCAGTTTTTTAAGTAAGAAAACTGGGGCAACTAAGTGTTTTGGACTTTGGGTTGGCATAGCTGTTAAAGCCAAAGAACTGGTAAAAAGACACTTGGGATTGTCATTAGTACCAACAATATTAGAGGTTTTAATGCTTGTGTTGAAAAAAAAATTACTGACTGGATGGAGTTTACAAAAGTTCTTCTCAACCACGCGATTTTCGGGGCTATTGAGAGTGTCAATTCGAAATATAATGAAGGTGGTCGTTGATAAACTGGCGATGATGCAGGATACGAGACCCCCTAGGAGGGGCAACAACCCCAAAATGTTCCCCAATTCCCGTGTAATTGTTACTTTTTTTCATTGCTCAAATCACATCTATTCACGGTGGGATCACACGCAGTTAATGAATAGATTTTGCTGGTCCTCCTTTGCTGATTGTATCGAAAGAAACAGTGATATCGGTTTTCCTCTTTCGAAAGAAACAGTGATATCGGTTTTCCTCTTTCGATGTGGATCCGCCATTTATATGGCAAAATAAAAATTTCAAGTTTAGTTCCGGAAAAAAAAGCCAACTGTATTGCTATTCGTGAGGCAATTTGAAGGTTACGTAACAGCTTCTCTTCTACCTAATAGACGAAACTGTTTTGTCACACATCAAACGATGATCTACAGTTATGTGACTGTACGTCTATATTATGAAAGCTATTATAAAAGACAATGAGTTTGGCCCGTAAACACCTGATCCTGAACTGAATGGGCCGAAAGGGACCTCAAACGGCCCAAACACAAGACCAATGTTTGAATTTCCATCTATGTTTACAGACAGACACATGCAATTAGAATACATCAACCTCATTGTTGTTCATAAATTGCACAAACTGTAATGTAAGAACTAATGTATGTTTGTTTTTCTCAGAAACGGTATTTTAATGTTGTTTACAATTTTTTTGCATGTCATCGATCAAATTCTTTAACCGTCTTCATCTTTCTTTTTGGAAAACAGAATCAGTTTGCGTACCACGTATCCAAGCGACATTTTATAAAGTTGAATATCTTTCCGTGCAAACATTACTTTGTTAGCCACCCAGTTTTTCAGTGAACTCAAAGATTTCCTTCCATTCAATGAAAGTGCAGGTAGAGGGCGCTGCAAAGCGATTATTATGTAGTACCATTTTCATTAGCGAATGCAGGGGGAATCTAGGGGCATCATGTAAAAAGTAGGGTGCATGATTTCCCCTATTCCCCCTCCCATCCGAATGTTTTTGTTACTCATTATGAATTACATTGTAAAGTGTACATCATGTCTTATTACTTACGAATGTATAGTTACAGATGTAAAAAAGTAAAGCAATAATAAAAATGTGTTAGGTTAAAAAGTAACAAAAAAAATTAATACCAAATAAAGATGGTTAAAAAGGTTAATTTTTTACATTTGAAAATGTTTGAGTTTTGGGGCCCTAACGCAGGTCCCAAACCTTCCTTTCTGGGCTCGAAGGAAGGCTTTGGGTATTCACCAAACAGGGCCATCCTTTGTTTGCATGAATCAACTTCACTCCATTGGCAAAATTTCAGAAAAAATCACTATGGCTCATTCTTGAAATTCCTTGATCTGCTGGGATTTCTTACTGAGTATCAAAGCAAAATCAAGTATGTGATCCTTGATATTGTAATTAGTGCCATGATTATCAATTTTATGTGTTTATGGTAGAAATGTTGATTCTTTACTAAAGAATACTTCTTGTCTTTTAAGAACAGAATGTTTACCATTTCTAAACTTGTCTTTGAGCCAAAATGAAACGTTGATACTCGTTTGAATTCATATCATTGAAAAATCGGAGCAAAGCTAAACTCAACCCCAGTATCAGGTTACCGCACGAGGAGACAGCCCACTAACTGCACATCTATTGAATTAACCGTCTTTGATTACGTAACAATCACGTAAAACTTTGACCAGGCTCCACCAGATTACACAGGTACTAACGATGAAGCATTTTCCTTTGTGGTAGGAAACAAGAGTCACTCCCCGCTGTAGTACGTTTTCTTTGTACAGAACATGGCAGAGGTTGTTAGGTTCACCTGAGGCGTGATTGCATAGAACCCAGGTGCGAATGTTATTATGTCATTCACACTGAACGAGACCGAGCGTGGTCGGAAAAGTAACAAATTGATGTGTATCAATTTCTATTACAAAAAGAACATAACATGAAATAGTGCAATGCCAAAGATGTCCTTCACTTTAGGTTATTGTCGGCCTATGTGACTCAGTCCTACCTTTCGTCTGTGAAGGTATGTGCCTCAGATCCCTTGTGATATTACTGTTTTTGGTTTCATAAGGAGAAAAGTTTTATTGGCTTTTTTAAATCAGCTCATTCATATAGTTAGGCAGTGTGAGACATTTGTGATGGGTGAAGTGGGGTTCTTGGCTCTTTTATGGTATGTGGGCCCATTTAAGATGAACTGACCTGGGTATCGGGTACGGGGTACTACATGTTTGAAAGGAAAGCAGCAAACTCTTTCAGTGCGTAACAGAAAGCGCTGAGGATAGTGGCAAGGAAGGTGTCTATGAAGATGAATGGTTGGGTACACAGAATGGTGTGCAGGAAGGTGGAAAGTTAGGTATGCAGCAAAATGCGCAAGAAATTGCATAGGAGGGTGAACCTGTGTATGGGAAGGAGCATGGCAGGATGTGTATTTCTCCTATTGACCCAGGTTATTGTTGTGGTTATTGGCAAACAAGTTGAATTCGTGTTCTTATGAGTGTCTAAAACTTGTCACAATGCGTTGGTGTGTGAACAGTTCAATGACTTTGGTGCTGAGAAGATTCTTATTTATCTCCGCCAGATTGACCAAAAATTCGCTATCACGAAAAACTCGACATGACAATAAACTACCACTCTTTAACATGTCTCTCTGCACAATGCAATTAGAGAGCATTTATTTATATGATTCATTATTGTCACGAACAAACACAATTTATGAGCAAGACATTAACTAATCCTGACAAAATGTCACATCCCAAGAGTTCATCACATCTCATCTCTATCAATAATATTTGTATTATATATGGCTGCATTATGGCAAAAATGTACATTGAAAGTATTTCAAGAATAAAGACCAGCTGCTGTAATTTTGTGAATTTTTAACCGAAGCGAAATTAATTTATTAGATCTATCTTGAAAATTAAACCCAGCAAGCACAAAATCATAGCAACAACAGGCGGGGGTGAAGCTGGTTCGCGTACATTCCATTACTAGCAATCATCGGTAATTTTTCGTAAGTGGAATTCTCGAATATTTCAGAAAATTTTAACCTTTATTAGAAATCTGATCAAAAAATGAATTACAACTATCTTAAAATGATACCAATGCCACCATCTACATTTCATTAACATTAAAAAACCAACACAAATTAGACTATAATACAAAAAGTTCTTAGCGAGTTTTAGCGATGATTGCTAGTAATGAGGTGCGTCCGCAAAAATGCTCCAAAATCACATGCAGAAGAACAAATTTTCATGTGCAACTTCGACTGTAACATTGAAGCAAGTCCGTCTTAACCTGTGAAATTTGTGGAAATTAGACTCTCTATTACAAATAGTTATGATTTATTTTCAAGTTGAAGATCATTCTGCATACATTGCAGGATGTAAGCAATGTACGCAGAATGTTCTTCAACTTGAACATAGTTTGACTGGTGGCAGAAAAGTATTTCCAGTTGCCTGGCACCAAGCTGACTGTACTAGGCTACACCCTTGGCCTTGGGATCATTTTTAGATCTACATTGTTAACGTCACCTTTTCCCCACCCTTGTAATCCATGTGTTAATTTACCTCAAGGTTTTAGCACCTCAATTGAGGACAAAATTTGAGCACAGACTGGATTCAGATCAATTGTACTGACCACATTGCCACTGACTGTATGATCTTGTTTTCTGTTACATAAATTGGAAATCCAATTAAAACAAACCAAAAAGAAACATATCTTTTAAAGCTAGCCTACAAAATGAATGTTACATTTGTCTTATCAGTAACTGTCTAAATATTGCAACTCAGGTGCTGATTCATGATAACATTGCCACAAGAAATTGATTTATTTTCAATTTTTTGTCACAGAAATCATGAAATTGAGGAAAAACAAAATGCCAACATTGTCAGTACCTTCATTTTAATCTGACCTGTGTTGATGCATTAGAAAAAATGTATCAAGGTTTTTACTGGGAGGAAAGACAGATGGCAGGCTACAAATAGATATCTGCATTTGTATTGTTTTACGAAATTGCTTCTTTCAAATAAATGTCGGAAACAAATGTGAGTCTTCCAGAATTTTGAAACATAAACAAATATTTCAACATTTGTTTGAAAGGTTACTTGTCAGAAATGCAATGAGAACGATTGTAGTGAAATGTTTTCTTCGCAAACAAATTGAACAAGCCATTGAAAACACAGTATATAACTTTCATCAAACCGTTTAATGCACCAAATGTGTCATTATTTCTCGTCTCAATTTCAATTTTAACCTCACGGTATTTTAAGTGATGCCTACCATATTAAATTTAAATCGGTCATAGGCTGTGGTAAATCTTGTCATACAAACAAAAACTTCTTCCGGTTGAATTTTAAATTTCCTAAAATGTCCATTCATAGATCTACTTAAATGCATAGTTTATTAAAGATTATTTTATGTTTGTGCGCAATTAATGCAATTTTAACTCATGAATGACATGTTTATTGGATATAAATTACATGTTAAGCGATGCACCGATCCCCTTCCTGTGAGCAAGTCTGTGAATATCTGAGCCACCTTCAGATATAACTAAAATGTAGTTCAGATCTATCCATTATGAAGTATATTTCTGCAATATCTTTTTCTTAACAAATGTCCTCAGTTTTGCCGTATGCTTCCAAATATCTATTTCTCATAGGCCACCATTGTGAACTCAAATCAGAATTCAGTGATCACAACACGTTCAGCCAGAATTGTATTTATTTCCTACAGTGTGGAAAAGCAAGGTGCACATTACTTAGAACTGCACAATGTGTTTTGATTGTCAAAATTTCACACAATCTTCGTAAGGTATCAATAACCAAACCAAAACTCGAGCCCCACAAGGGAAAGAACTATTGAGTGCTACTGTTTGACGTTTAGTCAGTTGTATTACCTGGTTTTCAACAAGGAAGTAAAACACTTCTACCAACACAGGAAAATATTCCTTGAAGATATTTCAATTAAATGAAAATGCATTTGATCCTTTCACATTTCGCACGCATACAACCTGTCTGTTCTTGTGTCCAATCAATCACTTCGAACTTAGTTCTGACGTAACAATGTACCTCATGAACCAAGTACTTTCTTTGTAATGAGAAATGAAGATTGCTACATCAATAATGGAACAGTGAATATCATTTCGTCAAACATGTTATGACGGTTAAATCTTCTATCAAATTGGGCTTCTTAATCCATTGTGACACTAAACTCAATGTGGTGTTCCAGGTGCGAAATTTTGAAACAAAAAAGGTGTGTGTGGAAATAAAGCATTTCTATTAGGTGCAACCCGAAATTTTAACATAAGATGACGTTCGTTGACTTCAGTAACCATCATTGCCGCACACCCTACCTTTACTAGTAATGATTTTTTGTTTTAATTTTTAAAAAGTGTAGTTTAGATTTGCCTCTTTTTAGTTTCTTTCCGTTGGTGTTCTCTATCAAAAGTCCCATTTTGTTGTTTATTTGGAAAGAGCGAATAATTTTAAGATTGGTCTAAAACGGACCCTTTTTTTTCGACATTTTACTAGTGGACTAATTTTTTTGTAATGCACACGATTACACCACGGGGAAATCAGTTTTATAATTATTTTAATGCCAAGTAATCACTGATTACTTCTGAACATGAAATAATGCCATAAAACGAACTTGATCATGCGATGTTGCAAATTATTGTTTCGTTGCCATTAATTCCTTGTAAGACCAATATATACGTGGATTGGCAAATTACCAGTTGAAGAGTCCGCTTAAATGTTAGGGAATGTTCTGGAGAGACAACGAGTAAAGATAGTCTAGACAGAACTTAATACTTAATTGCATCCGATGGTTCCTTAGTGGTGATTTGAAAGTTGTCGGGCCTCATTGATTCCACAGTTTTAACTGCAGTAGATCCTCTCTATTATAATTTGTGAAAACTTACCTAATGGAAATTGCTTTGAGTATAAAGCGTGCAATGTTTGATAAACTCAAGTGCAGGAAATAATCAATTGTAGAAAGTTTTAATTTCTCTCAGTATTTTTGAGCTCCTGAGAGACGTTCGGAAAATCCGTGTGATTTGCAGATCAAAAAATACATTTTGGCTTTTGCAATGGTTGTCTCTGAGAAAATAGTTTTGAAGCACAAATAAGGAATACATTCCACCCAAAAATAACACCCCACAATTATATTTTGTATTAACGAGATTTGACCTACACTGGAATTAGTCCCAACGGATAAACAATCTTTTCATAAAAATCACCAACCCACATTGCTAGGACTTCAGACCATCTTTTATAGTAATGTAGATGAGAACTAATACTTGTGTCTCAAGTAGTCCAGACATTTTACGTGAGAATTTAAGCCATTGATTATAAAATGTAGGGAACAACGGCTGGGAAGTACATATTCGGAATCCACTACGTGAAACAATAAATCACAGTGAAAGCAGTGAATTCATCCTGAAAAATCATCACGAAGCAAAGAAAAAAGATATGTAAATAAATGCACAGAATGTCCCAAGATTCAAATGACTCCCCATATTTAATAAAAGTTTTATTGGAAGTGGATGTTTTTCCCACACACTTAATATATTCTCCGTGTATGTAAAGAGGAATGTGCCTTGAATTATATAATCCACATGGCAACTAGTGACATAAGGCAAGAGAAATTGGAAATCATAGAATCGTCTAGACAGCAAGAAAGGTCCAAATGTCTGCTTATTGCGTTTCATTCAATATCTCAAGCAGTCATCAGCGAGTATTGTTCATTTTCAAAGCTCTCCCGATGTGCGATTCAAGGCCCTGATTTCTCTCGGCTTAACCAAGTACGAGAGAAGAAATCAGGTGCTATTTTGCAGAAGATGGAATTTATGCTGAGAAAACTAAGGCCATTCTTCCAGAGATAACAAATATCTAAGGACAAAATAAATTTGCTTTTATGGAATATCCGGAGAATTTTCTAAATCAGGTGGAGACCAAAAGAAAAAGTACAAAATCCCATTTTTTATGTACTAGTACAGGTAAATCCAAGGGCTGGTCTGTAATTGTAAAGACATCTTTTGCTCAACTGCGGTGCATAGGCAAGGTTATATAAGGAAAGCAAAAATATAAATGCTCGAAATTTTTATTTTTATGATTATTTCACGAAGGCTGCGTTAGCAAATTCATACCATATTGAGAAATTCCCAACCACATAACTGCAGATAAACAACAAACACACGTACATGTTCAAACAATTACTCCATTATTGGTTGATTGATGAAAAAGACTTTCAACTTTGAGGAAATATAAATAAACATTGAGTACAAAAATGATTTTTGTGCTCAGTGGGAATGTCTGCTTTCTAATATCACAGTAAGAAATGCGAGATAACGTAGCAGCAGCTGATATGTTCAATTTCCTTTCTTGTGTTTATGTAATTAAAGAAGTAGCAAACATGAAATTACATGTCACTATTGACTTACAAGGCCATTTATTGCGAAGACGTGGTTCAGCCTCTCGGATCTTGAAGAAAAACAACATACATTTGGAGATTAAGATTAAAAACCTTTGGTGAATGCACTTCTTTCATTACTTTCATGGTTTGTATCAGTGTTTTGATCCAACTTTCACAATATACAACGTAATCAGTCAGAACTTTGTGTAGTGTATATGAGATTGAGATTTAGGTTATTTAGAGGAAGATGTGATTTATTGGCTTGAAAGAAATATATATGTCACTTAAATTGACCCTTATCCTTTTAGTTGGCACATTACAGTCAGCATAAGTTGGATGTCTGAGCCAAGGTTAACCACTGACAAGTATGGGCAGGGCTTGTGGTCATGGTTTACAGGTGCAAGAGTAATCTATTACTCACACACGCACCCTCAGCCAGATGGGCAGCCATGCCTGCTCCAAAAACCTATAAATACTTGAGCTCCTGGAGTTTGAGGTTCTGAACTGGGATTTGGGTCACAGTTTGGAAACTCTTCTGAAAGCCCATCACCCCTATTCATTCTAGAGGTACCTAGACCGGCAAGTTGGGACACCAGCCTCTGGCTCTTGCCAGAGCTGTCTGCATTCTTAATGATAAGGTTATTTGTTTGTGTCATGCTGGCTGCATAGGATCCCTGCAGATCCATAACATAGATCATAAAGTATTCAGTTTGTCTTCCTAAGCATGTAAAACATGTTGGTGGTATGTGATTTAATGGGACAAGGACTGGAGGTAGTGCCCACCCTTCTAAGTCACGTTCAGTCAGATCTACATCTGGTGACCAGTTTGCTGCTGGGCACCAGTGGTTAGAGTAAACATTGACGCCGACCTGGCGAAATACCACGACATATACATATATTTTCTTGTTATTGAAAATTTTAATTCATTTTATTTTGGTTTCAGGGAAATGTAATATGTTTCTTAGACGGAGTTCACTGTTACGTAACTTGGATTTTATGGGAATCTTTAGCGTTTATTTTCCTAAGACGTGGCCACCAATAAATGAAAGATAAAATGTATTTGTAAAGTCACCTAGGAAACAAACTACTCGTGCCAGCCCCACATTTCAATGTTTCGCCTCACAACTCTACTTACGGCTTGTCGCGATAAACACTCACGTTTTATTTCGGTGACACTTCACAATTGCTACAAATATTTGTTATCTACTTCCTCTGTAGTGCATAACATGATGATATTGACCACGGACTGCTCTTTGATATTTGAAAGTATAATTTCCCTTTGGCCCAAACTACTCTCCCTGTTATATTTAGTGTTAATACGTAAATTTGTCAATTTCTTGCCTTCAATTCCCAGCCTTGTACAGAAAATAATGCTCACAACATAAACCTTTTTCCCAAATCTGAAGAATGTATGTTTATTGGTGCTATGGTCATTTCTGACTCTAAATATATACATTTTTCTCCTTGATTCAATCGACATTCACGCTTGTCATATTTAAACCTTCCTGTTGTCATTCTTAATACTACCAATTGATTTTTTTTACGGAGATTGAAACTTGCAGAAATAACACTAAAGTGTAATGTAAATGATCCTGTGTCAGTGTCATGGAGGGGATTACTCTTTTTTCCTAATGGGTAAAAAGAAATCTTTTAGAAACAGAACGGTGTTCAACAAACAGTGAACAAAATGCAGAAAACGCAATGCTGCCATCTCATGAGTCGTATTGAACTTTCTTGTTTTCTTGTGTTTCGCGTTTACAATTTCTTCATCTATATCCACAGCAACCATCGACCATCGTCAGATGTAAACTGCACATGTTGTTGGGATTACGCCAGTGTCAGGAGTAATGTCCACGCAGTAATGGGTTATTACTTATTTCCACCTGTGCCTGGCCCTCTGGATCAAGTAATATGTCCTCATTGGCCCGTAATAGGTTGTTAAGTCATTACGTACGGTCGCTGTACACACATAATTGACCTAAATAATGGAGATAAACGAAAGGAAGTCTCCGCGTTAAAAGGTGCCAAGATGAGTAGCTGGCATTCCGAAAATACTGTAACCAGGCTAAAATGTGATAGTACATTTACACTCTTCTAAATCGAAACTAAAAGTGCAATAATCAATGTCTCCATTTAATAAGAGAATATTAAATTTCCTATGTACGTCTATAATGTTAATTTTAGTGGTTAGTTTGTCTCTTTAAACGACACAAACAAGTGGTTGGTCATTTCACTATTGGAGCTCATTACCACAGCCTCAGAAAAGGAAGTGAATGGAATACCAATGCCAGACCTTGAACTAGGAAAAACCAGACAATTTTGTGAAACAATGATCACAACTGCAATGGGATTCATCCACGTGTTTCATGTTTACCACTTCTTCCCCTGAACGTGCCCAACTGAGATCAGATCAGATCAGAAGATTTGGTGAAGTTTTTACAAGTCACTCCAAAATGGAATGGCGCTCTCAACAGATTTTGCAATGATTCATGATATTGCTGCGGGACACCTCTACTATAGCTCGATCAGTCCAAAACAATAAATCCTGCAGAGAAAACTTACGCAAAAGGAAATTGTCATTACAGGATTGTATGAAAAACGCGTATGTACAGGGGTCGGGAACGGGTGTGATTGCAAAATTTTGTGATTGCAATGTAGTTAATTATTTCCATTGATTTCAATGGCAGTTGATATGTAGTGTGAGGATCGGAGAAAAATCCGTGCAAATCTTTGAAATTGGTGCGTACTTCCTTCTGGAAAAATTAAGGCCAAGAGAACGGATATATATCCTTAATATGAGGTAAGTTTTGACTTTATTGTATAGTAGAGTATCCAGATTAATGTTTCAACATAAAAAGATTAAAGATTGCATTGGGTAGAAAAATATTCTTTCGGGAAATTGCCATACTTCGTGGCCATAAGTGCATCTAAATAAATTATGGCCAAGTATTCGGTTTATGTATAAAGTTTCAGTGAAGTTTAATGAAGGCTACGTGTACCGTTCAGTAAGATTAAGATGCAAACATGTGTTTAAATAATACGAAGTTAACAGTGATCATTACGACATGATTACCTTGGAATCTTAGTGATTACTATTTCAATGACTGACTATAAATTAATTGCAATTGGAATATTACTAATAAAGTTTCGTTAATCTTAGGCGAAACGTCACGTGAAGATGTAAACGGTCCCATTTAAATTTCACTTATATGTGTATAATAATGTGAATTACAATAATGATCGGCATAAGTAATTAAAAGTATGCTATTAACGTTTCAGTAAGGTTTCATAGAATTATACTGAAAATTAAAATTTCGCAAATAATATAATTGATTAATTTATTGAATTAATTTTCAGCGACAATGAACTTATAGATGTTGAAAGTCTGGATATTGCTAAAAAGAGAAAAAGAAATAAATATCCTGTTGGTCAGAAGAAACGAAGAAAAGTTGTGAG
>JBCAUG010227602.1:0-18845 GCA_038406175.1 Haplosyllis leylae | reverse complement strand
GTTAAATATAGGTTTTATTTATGTACAGGTTCAATAACTAGTGCAACAAGTTCATGGTCAAATTTATTATATAACACAAAAAAGGACTCCTCCAATTTTTTTTAAAAAAAGATGTTGCAACTCTCGAGACCTTTTTATTTTTAGATCCCAAGACGGGCCATGTTAAAGGTGCGGTGAGCACGCCTTTCCCTCTCAGCTTCGTTGACCAATCTAGTGGAACCATTAAGGCTCAGGACCAACTGAAAGCCGGTATCATTACTCCCAATACATCCTTTTGAGTATTGGCAATATTGACGGATTATTCCCATACGGACGGGATTATGAATTTTGTTGACCGCAACGAATATTTTCAGACATATCCGCACATTTCAATAAAAATTCAAAAGGGTACCGCTTATAGCGAGCACACACTTACAATGAATAGACTTCTTTGCATCAAAATCATTCACAGCAATGTTAAAAGTTTTGTGCGAGCAAAGTGTGGTTCAATTGACAAGTTTTCACTATTTGTAAGAGGGACCCAATGCGCTATTTATCTTTCTTTAATTGAAGCATTCGATAAAACGGGAATAAAAGTGGACAGACCTATCACGGGAGTTTGTAACGGGGGCATGTCATCGAGTACTGTAGCACTGACGGCGTATCTACTGGGAAATAAAGATGCCGCTGTTTACCTGGTATGACATTTGTTACCAATTTGATTTGTAGATTTCAGTGCAAATGAAATAAAAAATTCATGTCATTGTGAAAATATCTTCGGAGTAAGCCTGGCTTTCCAGTACTGGGTCGATCATATTTGAAATATCATTTGTTTCAGGGCGGCTTCAATGAATGGAAGCAAAGAGCTCCCAATGATCTCATCAAACGATCCTAAAATATATTCAAGGATGTCACTTCGCACTCAGACGACATGTGATTGAATGTTTTAGATGAATGCTTTATTTATCCATTGATTTTACGATCACAAGCACAATACATCTTTTTACAACAGTAATGCTGATTCTATCCTGATTATGTTAAAATGAATAAAAAAATCTTCACCTTTTATTTCTGAAAACTCGACACATTTCATTCACCTGTTTGAAGAATGCTTCACACCAAATTAGCCCGTGTTAATTTTTTTGTGATTTCGATTATTATTTTTGCGCACTTTTTGTCTATTTCATCTGGGTCAATATTAAGATTATTTCACATTAACTAAACACGTAACCAGACATCCTTGACATCCCTTTCCTGAGTGTCACATGCCAGCGCTGCCTGTAAAATTCTTCACAATAAACACATTGCGAACGTTAGCAAGTTTTTATATGTAAACCTTATCAATGTCCAAAGGCATAACTTTGATTGAAACTCAGATAAACTGTAAACTGTAGAGGACATCAGATAAAACTTCCCTCATATTTTCAGAGACCAGCTTTCACACATTTTTCCCAGTAGCCGTTTTGTCATTGATACAGCAGTTCTAAAATTTAACATTACTTTATTATGGTTATTTTTGGAAGCTCTCCCACACATTTATTTGTCCTGTCATGCTCATCTATTATCGTCATAAGTACATAATATCTATCACAGATGCCATAAATATGAGCAATGCTAGTACCCAATGAAAGTATTTTCAACATAAATCTAGTATCTGTCAAACTAGCACGTTCAACAGCAAGGAGATAGTGACTCCTAGAAAAGAATTGGACAGCAAGGCATTACAAAAAATAGTCCATTGGATGTAATTAGGATTTGTTCCCTTTCTGATTGAATAACAGCGTGATGTATTCTGAAATAACATGAGATTCATATGAAAACAATATATAGTTCACTGCTGTCATTCCTTTAGTTGTACATTGTTGCACTTCAAAAATAATCGAGTTTTTCCTAAATAACACAAACCTGACATTTCTGTACAAAACTGACAACAGGGCTTTAAAAGTTTCAGCAAAAAATAAAGTTGCCTCCAGTGGGAATTGAACTCACAACACCAACCATCACTGGATTACAATTCTAATGCCTTTCCCACTCAGCCAATCTGTTATTCCTTGCCAGTCTCAGATTTTCAGACCCTTATAAGGTCATGCTCTATTGAGTCTAGAAGTAATCCCAGTCCAAAAAGTGAAGTGGAGTATGAACAAAGTTGTTTCAGAATCTTTTATTCAACAAATGTCTGGGTGGCAGAGTGGAATAGGCATCTGCCTTCTAATCCATAGATGGTTAGTTTTGTGAGTTCGATTCCCATGTGGAAGCAACTTTATTCTTTGCTGATTTTGAAACCCCTTGATGTCAATTTTGTACAAAAATGCCAGACATGTCAGATTTGTGTTATTTAGGAAAACACTCAATGGGTGAAATATTATATTGCAAACTAATAATACCATGAAAATGTTACGTATGATTTGCCTCACCATACAATAAATAAGAAGTGCTGAACTAAATGCTTGAGACATGGAATAAGGTCATTACGAGATCAAATTCGATACATTTAATTAACCCGTGAACACAACTCCATTACCTCTGAAACAGCAGCAAACCTGAGCAGCATGCAAACGCTTACATCGTCAATCTGCACACGTTTCTGATCGCTCCCGCAAAAACTCATACATTTAGTAAATATGGAGCAAAGCAAGGGAAACAATTTAACTTAAAATACAAAATAAATATTGTTAAGCACATCCCGGTTAAATAAATATAACTACACGACCAAAATAAATAATAGTACACAAGTCAGCTTTGATTTTCTTGAGTAATACATGGAATCGAGAAACCCGACTGAAAATACTGCAGCAATTCACAAGTGGTTGGGTTTTAATACCAATGAAAAAGCTAGCGAATTCAAATAAAATAGCAGATCATGACCTCCAGGACAAACGCGTCTTTTTAAATTGTACTACATGAGATCAGCGTGATCTTATAGCAAAATTTGGCCACTCAGTACTTTTTGTTTGCTGCAATAGAACAAAATATATTGCAGTGCACCAGCTTTTGATATTATCACATGCAGAGCAGTTGTTTTCACGTTCGGCTGCTTCTTACAAGTTTCTTAGGTGAGCTGATGACTGTCTGAAGTTTGGTTCGACTAAATCAACAATTACAACTTGAATCTACGATAACCTTCATTCCTAACAGATTATGTCATGTTAAAGGAGGGTTTCGTCCTGCTGGGTTGGCTCTTTGGTATTCTCAGTTACTTCGATATGCGAGTCACCGTTCAATGCTTCATTCTCTGTATCTCCAGCAGGAATTTTGTCATGAATATCTTCTGCTTCTTCTGAAACCACAGTGCTACACTGATCATTATACTGATCATTTTCATGTTTTTTTTTGCGATAGCATTTCTCTTGCTCTCTACTTTCGTTCATGAATATGAAAGGATAAAAATTGAGAAATAGCGATTACCTATAGTGTCGGGGAGGTGTTTGTGAAGGGTTTCTGGCAAGAATAACGCAGCTACGCTGCCGAATAGCGACATTGTGCCCAAGATAACCACTGGAAGCCATGTGTACGTAAAATGGCCCTAAGATGAAAGTTACAACTGGTAATTTATGGAACACATATCACATAAACTATGATAGAATATAATTTTTTTGTTGTTCAATAAAATGATCAAATTACCCCTTAATTTGTGCAAATGATTATTTTACGGGTTTATTGATTAATTAATTGTTACCCAAGAAAGACCTCCCATTAACATTGCGAGGTATACCGACCACAGAGCCACGTTCCCAACTGCTTATTATTCTAGAACCCTAGCCACCAGAGGGACTCTTTCCTGATAAGTCTTTCCTCTGGTCCTTCCTGCCTGGTATTTCTGAAGGGGGTGGGGAATGCCGGGGTGGGTTCCATACCTGACCTTGGTCAGGTGGTGGGTGGGATGGGGCTGGTTCCATACCTGATTTTGGCCACGGGGTGGGTTTCAACCCTGACCTTGGGAGGGGGTCCGAGGGGCAAGGCAGGTCACGGTCTCATACCTGACCTTGGCTAGGAGGGGCAGGGTGCCCAGCCTACATTCAACCCCCTCCCCGTGAACAGAAGGTCATATACGACTGAAAATATTACCTTCCCTCGTACTAGTACGTGGTCGGTAAGAATTTCGTTGGAATATACGGGCCAGATGTTGCTACTCTATCTTATATTCATTTCGTATTACTGACCAATAATAATATTTGAGGAGCCACCACTCCGCCAATCCGTGTCCAAAATGCGCATGCACCCATGCTAACATTCCTGTGAATAAGTGAAAAATGCAAATTAGGTGATGAGTAACTCTAAAGTTTTAATTACTTAAATATTTTTTTATAAAAAAGATGACGTGACCCAGTAAAGTGACAGTAAATATTGGACGGACGGCGTCCCAATTTGGAAGACGCCCAGCTGAGCATGTACACAGCAAAAGCGAAACGACAAGATCATAATAGACCTATTGATTGGCAAATAAAGATCTATCAAATGCACTTTGGCATGCATGACCGATTTTAACTCAATGGATTAGAATTTCTGGGATGCATTGACAAGTTAAATAAAGAAATAAATAAAGAAATAAAATTAGTCGAGATAAATTGGCCAACTGTCGACCGATGTCCGAAGTATTGAATTTGTTTTATTTACTTAATCAATGTCATCTATATTAATTATTACACGTTAGCCTACCTAATAACCGTTGGGAATAATTCACACGTGTACAACAGAACAACACTGAAACATCCCGCAGAACCAAATCTGCCAATCACTGCCAGTAAGGTTGGAAGCCACTTCAGTCTGTTATCCCCTGCCAAACGAGAACATCAAAATATGAGGCAGTGAAAGTTTCACCAGGTAGATCGTCGGGGTGTTTACACTCCACATTGGATTGGCATTTTAGTGATTTTCCTCAATGGTAGCCGCCCATAAGAGACACCCCTTAACAAGCCAATGTCCAAATGAAGGCCCTTGCACCAACTTCTAAATTCTGAGGTTTGAAGAAATGTGTTCCCTTCGCACTAATTGAAACGTGTACATGACCCATTAATAAGGGCAAAACCCCATCAATCAACCAGTAAGGCAACCCTATGAGCCAAATACAAATTTCTAGATAACGATTAAACACTAAATTTTGGAATTACTTAGTTCTAGAGTTGGACTTTCAATTTAAAGGTTACTTCTTTTGTCTTTTGTGTTTTTTTGCCGATCTGAGTTTTTTTAAAATCTTTCATGTGGATCACGCACAACTGCGGAAGAACTTCGATGTATTTTATCATCTTTAAAATTGATCGGAAAATCGACAGCTGTCGATATCGATATTTCCTTGGATATTGTTGTTGCAACATGAAGGTGTATCAGAATAGAAAGTAATCATCACCTACCGAGGAAATAATTGACAAGACCTGCGCTGATGCAGAACACGCCTCCAATTAACAGGTACGCGCAGAGGGGTTTCCTTCTCCCAAACCTTTTCAAATGATGGTGTAAAACATTGATTATCCGCGTTGCTAATGACAATAATGTTGATGCAAGAAATAAGGCAGACAGATTAAACTAGATACGCACAAGTACTTGTTCCAACCCTAACGCATCTGAGCAGACAAAAATTTAAACATACGAGTTGCGCAAATTGGTTTGCAGGCACAAGCGCATGTCTCTGACATTTGTTCGCTAAACACGTGCAAGAATTACTGACCTGTTGAGGATGAAGACTGCTGCGCAGTACGCAGGCAACTCCACGCAACCTCCGATGAATAGATTCAAGTATTTGTTTCCAGCCAGAGAAGTTATACTGAGAGACAATCCGTAATATCCAACTGCAGTGACCAACCTGTGACATAAACCAATGTAAATTTAATATTTAATTAACAGTCTACGAAAAAGGTTGAGATTTTCATTCGGAAAGATGCTCATTTTGTACATTTAACCTTTCGTCAAGTTTTTTTTCATGTTCTCTCAGTGACATAGTTGGGGAAATAGTTGTTCTTACCAAATGTAAAACATAATCAAGGATCGAAGTCTCAGTTTTGGCGTTCTGAACATGTCAAACAGGGTATACTTTCTCTTGGTCTTTGGCATCAGTATCATTTCATTATCGTCCTTGGCTTTGACGCCCAGCGGGTCTTCCGGTAGAGTTACACTGTTAAATTTGGCAGCTTTTCTGAGAACACTCTCCGCTTCTTTGTACTTTTTGTGGGCGAGTAACCATCTAGGACTTTCGGGTACCGTCCTGCATAGAATCACTTCAAACGTTAAAGAAGTTTTCACTATTTCAGGCATTACATTCCATAAATTAAAAGAAGCACAGTAAATCGTTTTCCCTTTGCTTATTTTGAAACGCATAATCACAATAGACTTCGATGGTAATAATTAAGCTTTTCAATGGACGGAATTTTTACAAGTATTAAAGAATCTCACCACAAGTAAACAATCGCCAATATACTGGGAAGGGTTATGAGAAGTTGTATGTGCCTCCAGTTTTGCAAGAGGAAGCCAACTGAAGCGAGCCATAGCACACCTACGCCCCAGAACACCTCGAAGACTGTCCCCACAAACGTTCTGTACTCCGACGTAAAAAGTTCCATGATCAAAACAAATGTGCAAGTCTGAAGACCCTAAAATTATAACAATTGTGTAAGAAATGAAGTTGATGGGAACAAAAAAATGTTGCATGTAAATAAAGTAAGTTCACGCTCAAATATCAATTTTAACATTGTCCTCGTACACCTCAAAAGTGTTAAAATTACAGCAAACAAGAAAAATAATAAGACGTACTAATTTTACCTGCATGAGAATACCCTGCAGAAACCTCAGCAACACGAACATAAGGTACGAATTGGAAAATGCAATGAAGACCCCGACAACAATGTGCATGTAAAGCGTTCCCAGGGTGAAGGGTTTCCTTCCCCAGTGATCAGATAAGGTTCCGAACAGCAAGCCTCCCAGCATCACACCACAGAAGTAAATTGTCGTCGCGAGACTCGACAGATAAGCCTTGTCACAAACTAGGTCAAACTGAAAATACAAAGCATGGTTTACTCAAGTGGCATTTGCGGACATCATCTTTGACAATAAGATGACAATATCAAAGAGTGAAGAATTTCACTTTGGTGACTCGCCTCCACGAAACTGATTTGAGTTTTCCAATGTTCATTTCGATCTGACCCACAAAGGTTCAGTCTCACATTGTGTGAACCAATCTCATCTAAATTAACATTATTTATCTTGTGTTCAAAAAATTCCGAAAATGTTGGGCATAAAAAAGGGCGTGAGCCTCTGCGAGTAACCAATTAGTAATTTTAATCTACCAGAGTGAAGCTCTTTAAGATTGCTGTATTTACTTTGCAGAATGAAATCAATCACAATGCAAATTGCCAGCAATGATATTTGGAATAACTCCGTGAAGTTTGAAAAAGATTCACTGTTCTGTTTTTCAGTATGTGAATGATGAAGTTTGGCCTCTAGGCCTATTGAAATCAATGGTAATCTCTATTTTACTCAATATTGGAATGGTGAAATTTCTTTGAACTTTACACCCTCTTTTAATTGCTAATATAGTAATCTATGGACAACTGACATTCAAAATACATTGCTATTGGTGCATTGCAATTGACCACAGTTCAGTTTGGCGCCCTACATGTAGCAAACAATTCTTTCTATTACATTATTATTATTTACTTCGACACACATATTTCATAGCATCTGGACGGACTTCTCATCAAGCACGCATGTTTAAGCAAGTGTAATTTCATACAAATCTTTATTTGCATCGCTCTTATTTGTTCTTTTCCTCAACAACTGTCCTTATAGTTCAGGTCTGATTTATCGATATCGATGCCAGTGTTTCTGAATAAATCCTTCCAATTTGGGTAACAATGTACTATATCTGTCGTTACTGAAATTTCATCAGTGTACACAATGATACTTGTTATAAATTTAAGTTATGCTATGATGAGATAATTTTTATTATCTTAATCAGTTTGATACTTTTGTTTGTCGCATCTGCTCAGCTGGACTTTTTTGGAAATGTTAATAGTTTTATGTTTTGCAAGTTTGTTTGGCCAATGTTTAAGCACATAAGCAAAAGCAGACTTGCTTTTCTTCGTCACAAACAACACACGTTTACTTTGTGGCTCGTCTGAAGACTAATTGCAGAACATTAAAGCCATTGAGTTGAAGCATGATAGCATGGATGATCCTCAAAGAGACAGCTTTACGTTACCTTTTTTGGTCTTAATTTGGTTTGCTCAACAGAAGCAGAGCTGCCTAATCAAGTGCACCTCTTATCAAAGGAAAACCAAACCAACGAAAGAACCGTTTGGGTGCGGAAACAGTTTTGTGGTAATTCAGATGTAGATCTTCGTTTCAATTGAAATAAATTAACCCTTGCAGTGGTGTCTCATATGTAGGCGTGCCTGCTAGGGTGCTTTTTACCATCCGCGTATACACGAAGTATGCCTCTTGTGTTCACGCAGAAGGATTTTCTTCTTAAAGTTGAAATGTCCTTCAATTTCAATATCCTGGAATGGAAATGCTCCCCAAATTTACCTCTTTTTTCCATTAAGATTTTTATCCTTGGCCCGATCGAGTTAGTACGTAATCAAAAACCAACACGCAATTATTCTTGGTCCACTTCTTTAACCAAAAGGACTTTTCAGCAGTGAATCGTCGTCAGACAGACTATGTCTTAATAGATTTCATCTAAAGTGACCTTTCAGTTTATCTCATGCAATCAATTAACGCCTCACTCATTATGGGATTTTATTGTCGTAAAACCTCTGCTACAGCTCCGGAATAGGGATTGTTCCTCAATTCACACAGATCAATGTGCCCAACAACAATACTCTCAAGAAAAACAGGAACCATAACTTGGGTGAAGGAAGTTGAACCTTCGTTTTAACGAGCTACAAGATTCCGTCAACGTCATAACCGACTGTCACTTCGGAAAATGATCAATTCTAGTTGGGGCATAATGTGACTTGCATTCACCACTGAAATCCTGTGCACGTCTCACGTATAGATTAAGTTTAGAAAATACTCAATAATTTTTCAAACAAGGAAATATTTTAAGTTCACACTTATTTACAAGATATTTTCAATTTCAACAAATGATTTTAATTAATGTGGGTACGTCACATTCATCCGATCAAAAGGCTCTATTTACAAAAGGAATCACATATGCTGTCACAATGATTTAATAGCAGGAGCGACCTTTGTCATTTTCTCACAACATTTAATCAGTGAAAACACTGTAGCATTTATTTTCAGTAGCAAGATGCTTAGCATGATTAAATCTTCTTTCTCGATACACCTCGCGCATATAGATTAGTTTTCAATTGGCTTTCCCCCCAATTTTCCAATTGTACAGAGATAAGAAGCACGTCTGTCTCATCGAAAACTTTTAATTAATCAAGTCCATTTCTTATTTCAAATGTCAAAACAGCCACTTTAATGACTTTTAAATTCTGTTGGCATTATAAATCAATCAAACAAAATGATATCAATGTAGGATACGGTATAACATGAACAACAGAAAACTAGTCAACAAGACAATAAGTGTACTTCCGACCAAACATCTTGCTTCCCATTCAGCTCCACAGAAGTGAACTTATCCCACTGGATGTCACACAATAAGAGTAATATTTCTTTGTAAGTAATAATTGCTTCAACCCCAGACAAGCACTTTGCAAAACCAAAATATGATTACTTAATGTTCCTGTCATATTCCTGTGAAATTCAGGAAGCCCTTGGGGCTGAGGCCGGAAGGCTTTGTTCGGGAAACCTCTATTTAATCTAAACCTTCTGGGATGGGCTGTTTCTTTGATAGAAAATACGCTGTTCTGACACACTGAGAAGTTACCCCAAGGTCAAATCCGTACTAAAGTTTCTGAATGTGCTTTAAAATGTCACATTTCATTGTCCGCGTGGAGTGCTCGAGCATCTTTTTTCAAATTGATCAGAGGCCAGATGATAACTGGATGTCCAGACCAAACGCAAAGATTCAGCTCCTTTGAAAAATCTGTCGGGATGAGTTCTAGCCAGAGCCAAATAATAGTTTCAATACATTTTGCAATAAGTATTTTTGAATGGAGCTGTCATCACAATAATTGTTACCTCAAGCTTGTGTATGGTATATACTTTTCTAAAAATATAACGAAATCTCACTTTTAGCTTGTCACTGTGTCAAATGTGGCGCATTGTAGTATGGACAAAAACCATACGCTGCACTTCCACGTAGACAGTCTACTCTTTTTTATTAACTCGGTATTTAATCCCACATACACAAAAACGTGGAACCTCTCTCCTATTGTTATCAAAATGTCAAGTCTTCCCACAATGGAAGTCTAGACTAGTGGAAAGACTTGCTGAAGCACCTCCTGTTTTAACTCGTTCGTGTGTGGGAACACTTTTTGGCACTTTCATACCTTAGGACACTTAAATGGCTCTAGCTCCTTTTAATATTCATCGTAGAAACCTCCCAAAGGTTACCCTTCAACTCAAAACTAAATTCCACACACTTTTAGTGAAAGAATTCTGGGTTGCAACATAAAACTGGTAGGTAATCCACTTGCGGAAAGAGTGTCAAAAGATACTCTTTCTTCCAAGGGGGTAACACAAATGAAGGAGAATGCTGCCTTTCTTTTCAACCAGTGTTCACTAGTAAAACATTATAGGTGGTTACCATCTGGAAGACTTAGGTATTTGTTTCCTAATAAGTCACTGAGTATGCAAAGGTGCTCTGAATTCACTCTCTAACTTGTTTTTCTCACTGTAGCTTCTGATTAAAACTGACCCCTACCTCTAAGGGGCATAGAAAAGACATATGCCAAGACTAGATAGCACTTCTAATGATTAAATAATATTTGGTTATGAGGCCTTTCAATATTTGGTCATAAAACTAGATTCTCCTGTCATGGCCACCTCCAAAATGATAATTTTTCGAATGTCGCTCCTACGAAAGAGTTAAACTATTTGCCTGTCAGTTAATTTTGCTGACTTTAATGTTTTATTTGAGTTTTATCTGTTTGGCAATACTGATTTTAAGGTTAAATTAGCAATTTTAAATTGATACTGCGTATTAAGACAAGTACCTAAGAGCAACATGGTCATCCACACATTCAAGTTGATTTTAAAAAGAAAGCCTCCAATTGTTCACATTAGAAAACAGAGGTCTGCCAAAGAAGTTAAAAGTATTTGTTATATTTCAACGACAGGCTTTTATTTTAAATAGATGAATCATCAAATCCATTCATGTGCAGTGATACCAAAACCAGGGTTTCCAATTACTTCGACGAAAAAGAGCTCGTCCCATAGGCAGGAAACTGGGGAGATCGGTAAAATTGGTGAACATCACATTTCATTGACTGCTGAGCTGTCTTATGTATTTTCACATCGATCATTTGGAAACGAATTCGCTGGGAAAGTCCTTTTCATGTGAGATACCAAAAATATCAGTTTTTAAAGAAACTGAAAGATTTTTGGAATAAAGGAATAAATCCTCCAGGACAAACTTTGGCCTTTGCCCTTAATGAAACAAGAAAGCCTTCAAGTAGGAGACATACCGACCACGAAGGAGTGGGCCACCCTGGCTGGCCTTCTCACCGGTCCATCTTGCTGGAAGGTGGCGGTATCTGTACCAGTACATCATGACGCTCCCTCTGAACAGGGAACACACACGACTGAAAACATTACCTTCCCTCGTACTACGTACGTGGTCGGTAATAAATTACAATTTGCCTGAACACTACACTGTATCAAAAAGCTCGGCAGCTCGGGAAATGTGACACCTTTGAAAAACAGTAGTTATTCATTTAATAACAGACTTTTTCTTAAAAGGGATTTATCCATAAAATGGAATAACAATTTATTTCGGGCTGTCAGAAATTTGGTTAATTTACGTCTGAAGAACCTTGTGGCATCTGAAGCTGCAATTTGCTTTGACTTGCCTCCTCCTGAAGCCCTCGTCTACATGTAGAAGGGAAAAACGTCATCTAATTGAATTAGATATTTCACTATTTGGGTACTTCAATTACGGTATGGCTATAAATAGACATAAGCCATATTGTCGTTACAATAAACTTACAGACCTACCTACACTACATACTGGTACATTAAAGCACAATTTTTGTCGCCTTTTCTTCTTTTTGATCTTTTTTACCCCATTGATCGTAAAAAGCGTGTATGAGCGCAGAGTCAACACAAGCTTTACTGTTTTCTTTTTTGGAACAATAAGTTTTGTTCCCTATTGCAAGATATTTAGAAAAGTGCTCTTTTTGATATCTCATGCAGTTTAGATTGTACAGCCTGTCGTGCTGTTTCAATCCATATTTTCTCCTTAATTAACAAAAAAATCACCTGCAATAACTTTGACTTCGCGTTTGTAAGTAAAATGAAAAAATTGGGACAATGAGATTCTTCAATTTCTGAAATAATATTCATTCATTCCTGAAAAATTGCCGCACAGGAACAATGAAGACCATAACAATAACGCGGATTTCATACTGTGTGTGGTCTATGAATTCAGGCTACAGCTTCAGTCATGCGTCTATTAAATAAAAATAAAATGTTGCGTCATACCTCTGAAATAATGTTGGCCTCTCGCGGTCCTAAGTCGTAATCCCAACCTTCTGCACAGTTTTCCGTTTCCCCGCTATCCTTGGTGTAGTTTACATACACTAAACAGGAGTGTGGCCTACCCTTCTGTGCGTCCCAGGGTATGGAGGTGTTCGGGTATGCATTGTCTGGTAGGTGACAGTGATGTGCTGTTCTAGCGCCGTAGATGGCCATGGCGAGGTGGTTGAGAACGACAGGGAAATAGTTACAACAAAGCATGACGTACACCACGACATGGTACCTGAAGGGTGACAATACTGTGTCATTAGGGCAGAAATTCAGAACTCGAAACATGAAATCTATACGGTCATCTCTGTGGGTCATCTTTTTCTTGACCTAATTTATGTAAGAATAATGTTTGGTCCCTTGGCGTCCTCTCCCTTTGGTACAAAAATAGTTGGGAAGCATGTTTAATTCTATTACCACCAATAACGGTTTTAGATGTATTTTCAGTTGATTTTATTCAGGGCCAGTAAGAAAGAAATTATGATCAAACGCAAGATATATTAACGGTGCATTTTTACTAGTGAGGGAGATTGTGTAATTAAAATGGAATGCGAAAGATCATTCATGATTCATAATGGACAAACCAATGAATGAATAAAACACTGCGTTTTTACCTCCCAGGTTTTCCAAGCAAGCGGTAGCCTCTGTCTGCGTGCATCCTGATTGCTCAATGTGTTGTGGTATTAAATTTAACTGCTTGAATGGGACGTATTTTCTAGAATTGTATTATTACCTAAAATGCAAAATACATTTAAAATAGAAGATAAGTATATTAATTGTGAAATATTTTTCAACAAGACAAAACTTGATTCATTTTGATCCAGAAAATGAGCCGAATATAAACTGATCTGAAATGTTATGATTGTTTAAAGTATAAAATACAGTAAAAGGATTTGAATTTGCTGAATCAAAATAAATGTATTCAAGTGAATCATCACGTATAATTTTCTCTGAAAATTGGATTGCAAACTAGAAGAGTAGTTTTCAATTACGAATTGTGTTCATGGTCTTCTCCGTGGCAAGACACACTAACTAAAGAAAGTTCAAACCCCGATTCACTTTCAAAAAACAATATAAACGATACTATCCTTGTTTTGCCTGAAATGCACAGTCCACATCTACCAGCCATCAAGATCTACATTCAGCAGATTACCTTTTAGTTTCCGTTTGCCGAAAATTCGATTATGACGTTGAAATCACTTTTAACAGTTGGTACTAATTCGGAATACCTTTCTGGGTTGATACCTTCGAAATGAGCTGTCAAGCGATGTGCACGTGGTATATTACTGCTCACTCGCCCTTATATGGCAACTGGCTCTTGCTGACTTTACGATCAATGAAAGATCTCGCAGCTACTTTTTGCACTGGCTGTTCGTTGCGCTAGCAAATAATGCTGTGTAAGCATGTTATTGTCCATACACGAAACTGTGCATTCATCTGCTGATGGAGACACATTGCACAATTTTTTAACCGAATCTGGATGGAGAGGATTTTAGCCGGAATCTACAGATATAGAGTGCACAAGTTTGAAAGCTAAGCAAGATTCAGGGCTGTTTCAAGAGCCATGGGCGATATACCATGTCCAAAACTGGTAGGCCAGTGTAATAATGTAACGATTTATTTGCCTCCTCCCGTTTTCAACTGCTTCCCCCACGCAATAGAAAATGCATTTCGGGTTTTCCTATGTACCTCAAGTCATTTTGAGTATTGGACTGTGAGCAAAGAGACCTGGGGTTGAGACCCACTGCAAGCAATCTAGCTGTAGTTGAAACAGTAAGTAGGAAAAGGATAGGCTTGCCATGCTGGCTGCTTAAAGATCAGGAGGTGTTGTATGCAGAGGTGAATCTGAGGAATCCACTGCATACGGAAGATGAAGGGGATTCAACCTGCATGTAAATTTAGGGCAAACATCGCCAAAACTGTGGTCCCCAGGACTAATGTCCTTTAAAGCCGAAGACTGGTTGTGCAGTCAAACTCTGTGTAAAATTTATTTCAGATAAATTATAACCTTCCATTATCTGCAACATCGCACATAACCTTTACAGGATCCCTCTGGGAGAGGCGTCAACCTTATATATGCCCAAAAAATTCAATCGGGTTAAAAAATGAAATGTAAGACATTTTGGTTCTGTAGGCTTGGGGGCAAATTATTTTCCTGCTTTTTGTCACTGTTGCGTCTATACAGTTGATACGTTTCAACATGTTTTGTCTTGCAGCAGAGCTCACGGTAACATGCATGCATGTCCATAGAACTTTCCACGCGACTTGATCATTGAATCAATAACCAATAAATGGCGACCAATCAACTGGGTTAAGGTATTTAATTTCGCTTCACAGCAAAACAACGAAAGGAAAAAGTAAAATACAGGATCACAAATCTGCCACAAACACCTGAAACGTATATCCAAGAACGTGTATCATGAGCGAAGCTCGTGCATCAAAGTTCTTTACGTATATTTAGAGTGCCACAATGAGAGAACATTTTACAAAACAGAATCCTCTTGAATTCTTCCCCATCGCGGATGTCACAAGAAGAACAAAGCAAAATGGTGAAAATACTTACGATTTCCAAATAAATCAAGCTAATGAATTCATTCACAAATAACATCAGAGGTAACCATCCAAGCATCTCTCAGTGGTCGTGCTATTAATGAGCATTCTGTATTAAAAATTAGCATAACAGTAATGGAATATTAATATCTTTGCCATTGCCTTTCATGGAATCGATAGCCGAATCAATTTCTTCACATATCTATTGATGAAACTTTGCGACTACAATGTTCTATAACTTTCAATATTCTGTTGTTCACAGAAGGGCAGCTGAAATCTTATGCCCATCATGATGCAAGAGATTTTCATATATTCTGAAAAAAATATGCTGAGTAGGCCACTTTATCGTTTCAACCTGCCATAGTATCTATGCCGTGGTATCTATTTTTCTAGTCGGAGAATAATTCCTGTAGAGTCTTGGGCAAGCTACTGATTATGGTGTCATACCTCGCTAGACTGCTTGTTCACTTTGCTCGCTCCTGGGCAAAGTCAAAGCCAAAGACATAGTCATTGGTCAAATTTCTGTGTGACATCAATTTATCGGTGTCAAATTGGTACCGCCCGCGTACGTAATTACGACGGGAGGTTATGTTTTCACAGGTGCGTGTGTTCGGGGGGGGTATTCCTTGTCTCTGGTCCCAGGTCCTTTCCCGGGTTCTCTCTTAGGGGGGGGCTGTCCTGAGACCTGACTGGGGGTACCCCCCTCCCCCTGGTCAGGACTAGGACAGGGTACTCCCCCCCCGGTCAGGACCAGGACAGGGTACCCCCTCCCCCTGGCCAGGACCATGGCAGGGTACTCCCTGTCCCCTTGGTAAGGACCAGGATAGGGTACCCCCCCCCGACAGGACACGCCATGGACAGGATACAGCACGGGAAGTACGCCTCTTGGGTTTTCACGCAGGAGGACTTTCTTGTTTAAAATAACTTAATAACAAATCCAAACGCCTTTTACAGATTAAAACCCCAAAGCTGGTTGTAATGACAATTAGATGACATAGCTCACCAGATGAATACCTGCTGTAATGCTGGTGGTTAAAACTGTGATGACTGACTGAAAAATGTTCAGTGGCTCGTTTGGGTGGCACATTCTGAACCAATTATGATGAAACATTAAGCTGAGAAGCAAAGAAAATTTCTCCTTTTACCGCAATCCATCATTTCTCTTGACGTTCACAATAAATACTCACTAACACAAAAGTGACAAAGGGTAGAATTACTACATGTACTTGTTATTGATGAATAATTCATCAATTAAATAATAACATTCTAAGCATTTTCTCCGATATAACCAGCAACAGTCAAGATTATCAACTAATCCTGTACGGCAATTTCATTCCAGTGCAAAGATTGCAAGTAACCACAGACGAGTGAATTATTCTGATAAATGAGGAAGGAGGATCAAAGCTGACAAGAATGCTACAACTGAGTATGTTTCACTTTAAAAGGCCATTCTAACTATTCTAATCCACCTACAGAACAGTGTTCTTTGGCTGTCGCCAGATAAAACTCCATGAAATTTATCTGTGAAAGCCAGGCTTATATACTGCTATAAATAGAGTACTGTTCAAAGTATAAGCCGCCGAAAGAAGATGGTGAAAAAAAGCTGGAATAAAAATTATCTTCATATTCCTTTCTTCAAAACAAATCTGAATTTGCATTAAGAAGGGTCTTGAATGGTATTTACTGATATTTGTTTGGAACGTTCATAACGTTTAAACCAGAGGCAGGTTTACCAAGTTTTTTCTTTGAGATATAATTAAAGAGCTGGCGGATTTTGTTTTGATGAGATTAATCGTTTTGGTCTAAATAAATTACATTAATTTTTCAGATGGCAAAAAGCTTACCAATGTCATTGGGGAGATGGGGACAGAAAATGAAATACCAACAACCAAAGGCAGTAATCCTAATTACTTATTTTCAAATAGACGCTTGGATTTCATAAACTAATGAATTTACTAATGGTTCCAATCTAGATCTGCAAGCGCATCGTCTGCTAGAATTCGGAATACTAGATCTGAAGGAAAAGTCATTATCCTGTAAAGGTCAAGCGATGTTCTGTGTAATACAGTACGGAACCAGTCAGTTAACATCACGTAGCTGGACAGCTTCAAGAAGTGATAACCAGATTGGTGAACTGTACTGACCCTCTTATGTTCCGATTAAACCAAGATCTCGACCTCAACAAGTACTTATTCACAGTTTGCCTTCAGCCTTGTCATGAATACATTTCGGACAAGCTCTTTCGTAGAGGCCCACCACGGAACCAGGTACTCTTAAATATCTTTTGCAAAGCAAATAAGTAAATATGAAATAAATGGAATGAAATTATTTTGACACTGCTACAGGTGTCTGGGTGTCTCTCTTACATAATGTTCCATTATAAGAATGAAAACCCCTTTTCAATTATTTCTGTTTCTTTTCGCACACATGGAAATGGACCCAATCGAGCTTGAGCTAATATTGTTTGTCCTTTTACCTTTAATTCTTGCGTGCTCAAAGCTAAAATAACCAATTAAATCAACCAAATACATCACAGACGCAGCTACACACGCAACTGGAATTACTTTTTAAGTCACAAAACATTTAACAACTTCCAGCGCTACTAACTGCAGCTATTTACTGCCTAAAAACTTTTTCGTCCAAAGCAATAAATTGGTCTAATTCACGTGTTTCTCAGATGGTGAAATATGTGATTATCAAAGATGTTCACTGTGTCGCCTGAGAACTCAAACTTTAAAGTGAACAGAAATTCTTGAATGCACTCACCAAAATATGCAATTCAAAATTTTTCCTTACAGTAATAACAAATTACGATTCAAGACATGTATTTCTCATTAGTAGTGTAAGCAATGACTATACTTTTGTTGTCTTTGGTGTAAGTGATGTAAAATCTATATTTAACGCTAGAAAATCCACTTTGTGCTCAATAATTTGGATCTGAAGGCTTCTTCATCCAAAGGCATTTACTGCAAATTTCAATTGAACGAAATTGATGGTTGCAGCAATAACTTTCAATCAATACAAAGATTAAGCTACCGTGCCTAATGAGTGACAGTTTTCGCAGATAAGGTTCTGAAATACTGTCTGATTTGGTTAATTCAGGAAATCCATTGCAGCTCCTCCAACTGATAGTAAAATACATAAGAGTGTGCAAAACTCGTTAATTTTTATCAAATTTCTCTGACGAACTACTTTGAAACACGAACATTCTGATGTTTTTTTTTAAATTTATGACTTTCAATCAAAAGTTAATTAAGGTGGTTGCCGTGAAAATACATGTTGCACATCTAACAGTTGTAAAAAATCCATAAACCACTGATACATCACCAGGAAAAAACTGGCAACTTATTCTGAGATCATATCCAACAAAATACAACATGTTCCTTTGACAACAAATTTGCGCCTGTTGAACTGGGACACCCACCACCTGCGCACTTGACTCCAACCTTGTAATAGAGCAAAAAAGTCTTGCATATTCTTTGGCAAAAAAGTAATGCCATTTCCTACATGTCAAGCAATAAATAATTGTTTATTTTAAGAACAGCTCAGTCATAACCTTGGATGAAATTTTGTACAAATTTCTAGATGGGCTAGTACAAGGAAACAAACCATTCACTCGAATTTTTTCTGATACAGGTCCGGCACGGCTAATTCAACACGGTTAATTCGAAGTTCCACTTAATTCGAAGTTTTGGCCAACACTTTGCCAGATTCTTATCATTTCATGTTTA
>JBCAUG010227491.1:0-18847 GCA_038406175.1 Haplosyllis leylae | reverse complement strand
ACAGAAATCTTTTGATAGGTCGGCTACGCAGCGGGCGGTATGCCTCTTGCGTTCACGCAGGAGGACTTTCTTGTTATGTACGCTTCTACATGTCATGATACCGGCCTGCATCACATAATTATTGGTAGACTAGCCAAATCTGGTAATATCAACTTGTCACAGACATTGTAGCTGATTTAATTTTAAGGATCTGTGTTGAAAATTGAAGTAAGGGGAGACAAACGCTGAGGATGTCATAATATTAAAACTTTTTGCTGTCGGATTTACAGCAATCGTAATCTTTCAAACTGAAAGGTTTCTCATTTGTATAATTTTCCGTCTTATCATCTCTTAAAATATAGGTCTACCCATTTTTTAGTCTACTTCAATTATTATAATGTTCCCAAATCCACACTTCCGGACAGATGAATACCGAAATCATCTAAGTAATTGAGTTTGATATGATATATCAGTAATTTTATGTTTCTCAAATCCGACCACAACCTACATTTATTTGATTACTTGTTTTATGATATTGAGAGAAGACAACCTTGAACGTACAAATGAACCAATCAGTCTCGTGCAAATGATATCTAAATCCCCAATATTCATTTATTGCTTGTTTGTGATGACTTCCTTATGAAGCCATACCTACATGACTGGTCATCCTGTTGACCCATCCAATATACTCAAATGGCATTTGCCTCGAACATAATGGCACAAGTCATTGCTGTGAACTAAGTGAATAACTTCGTTAACTACCCAATTATAACCACAACTGTCCAAAATGAGAAAATTATCTACTGGTTTTTTATGTTCGCTTTAGTTGTTTTTTTTTCAGTTACCTTGTTATCAAATCGTCATGCTATGTCCTTTGCAGGCAAGGATCTAGAGACTATCGTGACCTTGTCCACTACTTGTGCAGCACTTAGGTGTGTGCGCCTAATAATTGAGTTGCTTGAGGAGGGTAATGACCAGGACAGGTTCATTAGACCAATTGCTGTATTTGATGGAATTAGCAAAGGATCAGCAATCTAGTTAATGGGGACATTTTACTACAAGAGTACTCAGCAGCAAAAAGCTGAAAAGATTTCTCGTATTGCATCGTGAAGCTGCAATCACTGAGAGACAGCAGTTTATTAGGAAGTCATTATTGGTGAAGCTGAGTCGTTATCTCTTTATTAACAAGGGTTCTATCCAAGACGATCAGCAGATGTACCGGGGGAACAGAAGTACGCTGCATAGAACTACCGCATTGGTTTTTGAGTATTAGGAGTCTCTGGTACTTGTAAAAGGTAAGAAACACCTTTTTGTATCTCCTGCTTATTAACTTAGTTTCTAAGATGTAGAGTCTTTGAGAAGAATAAAGCCTTTAAACTGTTCATATTGCAATTTGTAAGATCCAAAAGTGAAGGTGTCTTCTTTGAAACTTTAGTCACAGTTTAGTAACAACTGAAAACGTGCATCTTTTTTCCACAAGTTTGATATTTGGATCAATGAGGATGATTACGCCTTGCTTACTAGAAGATTTCTGTATTAATTTAAAAGTTTGGTGAGGCTCTGTATTTTGGAAAATCCTAGAGTAGAGGGGTTCTTTGAACTCGCGCCAAACTGTTGCGTGTCCGGAAGTTACTGTCCTATCAGTCTCCTGTAACTGGACAGATACGGCATCCTTTAACTCTTCAAGGTGATACTTTTTCAGATAATGGCATTAACACAGACATGAAACAAAGAAACTTTTCATGCTTTAGATCTACTTTTTAATGTTTCAGTCTGAGTATTCATTGTTCATTTCCTGTTAGTAATTCGCAACTCGACAGTTTATTGACATGTTCATCCCAGACATTTTTACCTGTTTGGTACTGCGGATGCTGTCAAAGTACATCTGATACCTGTATCATTTATGAACATGTGTGTAGAAGACTGCCTGTAAAAAGCCATGTTTCACATCAATATATGACATTGGTAAATTTCTACCTTCCTAGTAATTAATCAGTTGTAACAACATGACAGACTTGTCATTTCTTTGACCGATACTTTCAGCTTACATGATGACATGACGATCTGGCTAAAATATATTTTAGACTAAGATGATACCAAATCTCCTCCTATCTCCACTAAACTCCAGAACCAGTTTTTGTTCTGGCATAGAGAGAATATTTTAACTGGTCGTATTCATATGACAACAAATCATTAGGGTGGAGCATTCAGGATAGGGAACAATAAATTGCGCACCTCGGCACAACGCTGTGGTGGTATGTTTCCCTCGCAGGTACTGACATTTTGCACCATCCAAGAATGAAATGATAGGAGATTTATGTTACTTTGTGTCTCCTTCAGATGATAACACCCCGTGTTTTTCTTTGTTGAAGCAGTTTCCTTTAACATGTCACAAAAGATGTTAAAGAAAACAAGTGTGAAGTCATTTTTATCTAATTTTACATTGAGAAAGTTTAGCTGCAGGTACGGTTCAATATGAGAGTGACATGTTTAATGCCTTAGGAAAGCTTTTGTTGTACTTAATCTACTTCCAAGCAGTTACTTCCACTGCCCTTTCATATTTAATTAAGATATGGACATAAAAGGGTTTAGAGTGAGTATCCAATACTGAAGTAAGCTATTTCTTAAGTAGTATTTTCATCAAGCGCACAGCAATGCTGGGTCTTCCTGACTGAGTGTTAAATTTCCGTCACTTCCCCCGTGTCTTCTTTATCTATATCAAAGTGAAAGGTACTTTTTACTAAAGCGGCTTATGCATGAAAATCTACCACTTCAGTGCGATCAGAATTAAATAAGCCTTGTCCACAAATGAATACAATCGGAAACAACAAACGAAGTGTAAACGTAAGGGAATATTAGATACACGGCGAAAAATTCTACCTTTTCTCTTCATAGTTATCTAATGGTGAATTTGGCTATGTTACTCTTAACAACCGATTTATTCTGGCCACAGGGGATAGTATATATTTTCCGTAAGGTCTGCTTCCTATTTCAGTTGGACCCAAAAGGACAACATTCTCCAGTACATTAAAAAGGGTCTCAGGATCCGGTTTATCAAGTTAGACTGAGCGACTGGTGGGTCTAACTTCACAAAAATAAAAAGCTTTACCTGAAGGCCATGTAAAACACGAGTGAATTACAGAAAGAATGGTTGAACTTTAATCACCAGTGAACATCAGAGATTTGTAAGACTGTTGATACTCAGTTCGCCCGGAGTAAGTCTGGTCCTTCAACAGAAGCAAATGTCTGTGAATTACATGTGATAACATGTGAACATCTTAATTTATTCCTAATGAAATGTCCTGCGTTAGTTTAAAGGAAGAATCTTGCACAGATATTCCGACAAACATGAAAGTATAGGAAACAACTAATTAGAAGCAACCGTCTTTTGTGTAATGCAATGTTGAGAGACTTGAAACCGTATTTTTTGCCTAAAGTCAATTCTCCAATTTACTCAATTGATGCTGGTCAGGGGGATGGGGGATAAATCTGATTATTTCTTAAGATGTGGAAGCTGCAATCTTGAGTACATGTTACGGGAGACCTTGACTTCCAGATGGACAAGGGCAAATATTTTAACGAAACTATTTCTAAGTTTTAAGTGAAAGTTTCAAACTGGGGACTACTCATTCAGAATGTCGAATAGAAAATTCTACGGAATAAATTGTAAATATATCCTCGGAAATGTAACAAATAATAGAATACAAAACTCCCCAAGACCAATGAGAAAGAAGAATAAATGCAGTTGATAGATTAGAAATGTCAATGCATTGAAATAGCATTCATACAGATGTCAACCTTACCAATTACTAGCCATGCTATCTATTGTTTCCTCCACTTACTATCATTCTATTGACCAAATGATATCAAAATGGACTAAATATGTTCCGTTTTTCTTTATCATTTTTTCTAAAGGTAGTTAAGAGTAATATAATCGATCTAATTACAGCAATGACGTGCACGACATTTTATCTGACATGTTCGGCATTCGCGTCGCACCTGCTCCAGCCTCGCCTCAATCAAACACAGCTTCTCAACGAGTTATTTACTGACAATGAACCATCTCTATATTTTGTTAGTCTATTACATGTCTTTTCCAAATTTTTGTGCGTAGCTAAGAACTTTTTAGGAATTTAACATTAAATTAGAGAGAAACCATTTTCCTTTCATGCATGTCCTTTACCTTTTATGGAATGTATCATTACTGTTTCTGTCCTCAGCAGGGTTTTAATGAATGTATATAAGATGAAATAGATGATAGGAGTGTTTAATTAATAGGTGTATGAAGGGCGTTCTGTCGCAGTTAAGAAATTGTTAACTCCCAACTTTCTGTGAGTACCAGACAAGTTGTTGCGTGTCGGGAATTCAACGTTCCTCTCAGTTTCCTTTATTCTAGAGTTGCTGTTATCTTGTTGTACTCATTGAAATTTAAACACTTCTGCCGTCTCAATTACTTCCCAGTAACGTTCGTACTTTTCTGGTGATCTCCATTTACTAAACGAGGCGCCCCTGGACTTGGCTCAAGATGGTTCTGCAGCAAAAAATCCATATGTCCGGGGGAGGGGGGTCGTTTCGTGACCAACTTCCAATTCTTGATGCTGAGTCCAATTCTGCTAAAAACCAAATGTCCCTATGTCAGATGGGGGGGGGGGGGAGCTTTTGTGGGAGGGGAGGGTGGGAGTTACCAATTCCCAACTTTTGATGCTGAGTCCAAATCTGCTAAAAACCAAATTTCCTTATGTCCAATGGGGAGGAAGGGGTGGGGGGAGGGGGTGACCCACTTCCAACCTTTGATGCTGAGTCCAAATCTGCTAAAATCCTATGTCCCCTATGTTGAAGGTGCCATTCCAGCTTGTCCTGGTCGAAGACAAACAGTTCGCGCACACAATGTGTACGTGGAACTATAATGATATAAAAATAATTCTTCATTTTGTTGAAACATTCTGTCAATTTTATCCTACTTTCTATGAATTCATGAACCACATTTGAAAGAATTCATTGCTGGAGAGTTTTAAATTTCCCGTGTTCCTCTGTTTTAATTGGATTAAGGAAATTCTAGACAGTACAAGACAATAATTGTGGTCAACTTCATGTTTTTGCACGTTAGCCGATTATTTTGTCGCCTCACAGTCTCTGAAGAACTGCTGCACACGCCTGGACAACACAAATTGTTCGCAGTCTGCGCAAACTATGGTGGTTGAGTTTTGTATTCTGTTTCTCCTCGATGAACAAAATTATCTTTAGAAAGGTGGCTAATCACGGGTATGAGACCTATACCTAACTTGAAAAAGAAGGGAAAGAAAACTTTTTTCCTGAATGGCAACCTTAATGTGTTTGAGACCACACAGGAAGATTTCATTGTCAATAATAAATTCTTGTCGTTCAAGAAATGAACGTGACTACCACCAGTTTATGTAATAAAATTTATCAGACTATTTCGTTAAAGAAAACATAATCAATACAATTTTTCCATGTGTGAAAGACTCAATTTACAGAAAATTATGATTCACTAATAGATACAATTTTATCTGGTTTGCTGTTCAAATTCTACTTCAGATTTCCTAATTTAGGGACACTTGGTCTTTCATCTTCAACTGTCTGATGTAAAATGAGCCTAATATGCTTCTGATGGGTCTTGAACATTCATGGAAAGATTTTTACGAATTCCGTCATGACTCGGAGGACTTTCTGTCAATTCATCACTGCTCCTTAGGGTACTTTACTGTGAACTCACCAGGGGAAAACGTAAATCTGGCAAATTAGGTCAAGAGACGGTTTTCCAGATTGTTGTTCTGCATTGCCTCAATGCTTCCGTCTTTTCCCTTTCAGTAATCACGATAAGAGCACTTAACAGGGTAATTAGTCCTGTTTCTTTGAAGGTTTATGTAAATCCAGCTTTCTGATTTTAAAGAGTCTACATTCTAACTTCATCCTGGTCTTTCTTAATTAGGGCTACTGATACTGCACATATACGAGCCAACCATTCAAGGAATATCTGAGCAGCGCAGAGGATAACATCCATTCTATTGAAGTAGATCTATTATAATACATGCGTGTCTCTTAATATGGAGTGTGATTTGTATTATAAAAAGGAGTAATCACATGCTAAATTTAAGTAAAAGACTATCATAAAATGTATTTCTAAACTGCCTCTTTTGTGCTGAAACATGTAGCATTTATTATGAGCTGTTTTATGTTTAGGGGGGTCAAAAGAATATTCCTTAAGTGGGATTAAATATTGCTTTGAAAAGACTCATTTCATAATTCAAACATGACCCCAATTCAGTGCTGTGGTGTTGAAAAGAGTGGAACATTTGAATGAAAAGAACTGTGAATTCTACAACTAATACTTCTGAATTCATTTTCAAAGTTTTATTATCTAATGTACTTAAAGGAACTTTAGAGGAACATGCGACCACTAAAAGGTTGACATCACCTAAAATCTTTTTAAGTCTTCCATAATGAATGTTTTATAAGGTCAGAGTGTATGTGACAATCATCAGGCTGTGATACTTGTAAACGAACACCACAACAAGGAATGTGTTAGAGGAGTATCTTTTGCCCGAAGTGCTCAAGGTTGAAATTGATCCAAAAATGTTTTCCCGGTTCTGCACACTCACAGGTCCTATGTTTGTTTGCTTCTAAATTGGCATAGGACCACAAATCATGTCTTAAAGCTTCCAACGAGGGATAAGTTAGAGGGAAATGTTGGAAAGAACAAACATAGACATACATCAAGTGCATCGTCAGCAACGTACTAAAAACTCAGTGGGGTCTCCCAATGATATGATATCACGCTGAAATTAAACTGTTGTAATCATTAAACTACTCATTTACTTATTTTCAATGGAAAGGAAAATGAACATTTTTAAGGTAGGTCACGAAACGTATCGCATATTTTAATTTATTAATTCCCATTATTCATTTCCAGCGAGCGATAATATTTCTTTTAATGCTCGTCCGTGTAAAATGAGCGAAGTCCCAGGTGGCTTACTGTCATATCTTTTACCTTCACAATCTATCCAAACTCGGTAACAGTCGATGAATTAAATTATATAAACAGCAGCGATCCTCTTTAATGCTAATTACTTCATGAAATAGACATGGTATCATCAAAGGCAGCTCTCTTCATATTAACTCACGGAATAGATCTGTTAACTGCGGAATATTTCAAAGTATGTATGAATGGAAATAGTTCTTCATTGCTCTTCTTTAGCTAAATGTGTGGTAGTTCTGTTGACTTGTTGTTTGTTAATTTATTTAGGAGATATTTTACTGATTTAATTGATCAAATCATTAGATACTTAATACGTTTTTGCTACGTTACTCTTTGTACTTTTCTAAAATTTCTTGCACGATTCTGTAGGAAGAAAGTGAGTGCTTTTATGCTCGGTTGTCTAGCTAAAAACAAGATAAGTATCCTTCTGGTCGGATTTTGAGCTTCATGGAGGTCTTGACAAATTCCCTGCGGAAGTGAAAGAATATCTGTCAGTTTGCTTCGTCTATTGGGATCTCCACAAATCTGGCAAATTATGTACGGAATAGGTTTTCTTTTTATGCTATTGGTAATCTGGAAACATTGCATGGACTGGCTTTTACAAAGGGAACCTTTCTTAATCTACTTCTTTCCGTCTTATTTCAGACCTCTGGTTAAAAAGGGTCTTACAGGTCTAGGCTTTTAAGGGCTTTTGGCCAAATTAGGTGTGCAAAGACATGACTCAAATCTAGCAAATTATCTCAAGAGGGGTCTTGCATACCATTTGCATCCTTTACCTAAAGCATTTAGGCAGAGTATCAAAGCCTTCTAACTTTGCCACTCGAATTTAAATCCTTCTTAACCTTTTATCAAATAAGTATATGAACTATTTGTCGCATTGTGTGCTTATGCAGTTATTTTGCATGCGGTATGTCATGAAAAAATGTTCGTTACTTTGTTGCTATCAAGTTTTTTGTGACAGTTGCTTTAATTCTGTATTTGAACATGGATACTGTTACACGATAAGCATTTCATGTCAGAAAATTCCATCCAATTATTTACCAATCTTTTAACAAAGCTTCATGCACACTCAGTGAAAGTTTTGTGCTACTATCCTTATTTGGAAAATTGGTATTTACAACCTTCCAGGGAGCAATTCTGTGAGTGGGATAGAAAGCAGTTGCAAATGCTTTGGACCATGAAAGCACTGGCATGTATGCTTCTGTGCATGGGCGTACTGATGGCAAAATGAATAGGATGGGTACAAAAGGTTTCAAAAAGACGCTACCAATTCTGCTGGAAATGGAGCCTTAATTTGAGATAATTGAGCGCAGGTCTTTTGAAGTCACACCATTCTAGTTTAAATATTTTCTGTTTGGTCGGCAACATGTTTCAATATGTTACGTGTTGATTAAGATCTGGTTCTCACAGTTTAATTGAAACTTTAGTGTGAAATGTATCGGTTTTGTTGTTATAGTTTTCTGGTATCGGAGGTCTTCATGTTCAAAGTGTAATAATTACAACTCAAGTGCGCACGTCGGTACTTCTCCAAAGCAAAAAGTCAACGGATTAAAAATGATTTACAATTTAATGAGAAAAGTTCACGTTAATCTCCTGGATGTTCAGCTCTCTCTGTTTAAAGGTAAGTGTTTTTGCAAGTAACAGGCTTTGCTTCTGCTTTAAATTTCTTCCATAACTTTTTGTCATCACACAATAATTTTGGATTGCACTTAAAAAAATTATGTAACATATGCAATCAAAAAACTGTTAGTTTTCTGTTTGTGTTGGTGCAAAAATCTAACAAAATGAAACACAATAATTGTAGGCGACTATTTGAAAAGTTCACACAACTATTTGATTCTGGATCTCCTAGGTGGTAGTTACGTAGTTGTAATAAATTTGAATGTGATCCGAACTTACAAAGGTTCCATCCGAATCTCAGCCTGTCAGGCAATATGTATGCAACATGTCATTGACGAAGACTGCTCAACAGTCGTTCTGCAGACAGACGAATTAGAAAAACTACACTTCTTGGCGGGCAAGGTGAAAGAAATCTGCTTTTCAGTCTTGTGGGAAGTTTGGTTTTGATTTTACTCAGGTGCTAAAAAGCAAAGTTTATGTTCAGATCTTAAATTGGTAATGAAGGAAACGAGATTTGTTTCCAGGTAACTTCAGGTTTGCTATGTGGATCTGTCATGATGCATAGGAGATCGTATCATTAGCGATTGTAATTGGGCGAAGAAACGAGCAGAAAGCCAAAAGCAATGAACATTTTTTACCAATCTTACACATCCTACAGAGCCAAAGAAGCAATTTTTACTGGACTTAAATCAGATTATGTCGACCTTCGTTCGAGAAAGGTTCAGAGAAAAAGTTGCCTCTTGGCACGCATCTGAACGCGCACTTGATGTGACAGTATGCTACAAATTGCATTTGTTGATATGTTTAGGGTTACAAGGTTGTGATCCCCGTGTTGTTTACTGTTGTACAGAAAGACAAAATGCAGCTGCGTAGATCTAAACAAAAACCAAAAGTTTCCTGTTCATGTAGAATCCGACATGCAATCGCAAAACTTGTCATCACAATTCAAAAATTTATACACGTACCTAGAGTCTCTAGGAAATAACGAAAATCTGAAGCACAGAATTTTACAACACGACAATCTTTTGTTGACAAAAAAGCGTCGGCGCATTGAACTCCCCATTAATCTGCAACTAAGCCAATCAGAAATTAGTGGTGTGTTGCATTTAGGTCCACATAAGATTTTGTAAAAAGACATTTATTTGTTCAATATACAAAGTACGTGGAGTAAATATCCAAATCCTTCCCGGTGTTTATTTTGTAATACGTTTGGCAGATCTTCCTTGGAATTCCATGATAAATGGCATTAGCCAATATTGGTTTCTTCTTTAGTTTGGAGATAAATTTGTGGGAAGTGACACAAATACAGCTAAACACCTTAAATGGTATTTACTCTTGTGTTGCGGACGAACGTGAATCCGTACGAGTGATGTCAAACGTGTTAAATGTGTCTATTTGTTTAGCTGCGTTTTCAAAAGATAGCGGTTTTGCCAGAAATGATTCACTTACTGGGTTTTTTACTGGCATGTTTGAGTGGATGTGGCGAAGCCATAACACAGTGATGTTTTGCGGTGATGCGATTCCTTATTAAATTCTATTAAAAGTAGATTTAATAAATCTATTGAAGCTGTTTAATGAAAGACTTGAGAAATCCTGAAAATGAAATATTCTGCATTTCTTATCAACAGCGGCTGAAAGGTTTGACTTATTGAAAGGTTTGACTTTAGAAAATGTCACCTTGCACACCTGAGCCTCGTCTGGTGCAGGTTCAACCCTCCGGACCAATGTTAGTTATCTCATGACACGCTCCCTTTGTGCCTGATTACTAGCGTCCTGCAGTCGGCATGATGCCAGCTTGCGGAAAACAATGCACCTGAGGCTAGCCTTACACACGTAACTTCAAAATCATTGTCTTTTAAATGGATCAGTAATTGCCTTTATTATAATTATTTCGGTTTTCGCTGATTTTGATAATGCTTACTCCGCAGTGCGTTAACGGTCATTTGTTTAGGAACGTGACTCTGAGTTATAAATTATCAAAACAACCCCACTGTAATAGTTAAGATTGCGTGGATGACATCGGGGTACCTTTCATCCAGAAAAATCCTCTGGTGCTTTATGCATCTCCCATTGTTGGCCCGTTTTGAGGGATAATGCCCGTATGGTCAAAAAGAAATTGTGACACGTCTACGAAGGATTAAACTGAAGTTGGAATTTTAAGATTAACCTAAAAGTGACAGTCTTCCATCCAAATACAATTCTATTTGGAAGATTAAACCCAGCTTTAAATTTGTAGACTATTACTTTGTCACGCGCATACATTGACATTGTTTTGTAAATGGTTTAGAACACAGAGATCAATAATCAATAATTGGTATGAAACATCATTAAAGGCAGAGATAAAGAAACTAATCAGATTATTTGTTGGATTTGTGAGATTAGAGGATGGAGGTGATATTGATTAACTGTCACGAGAAAAAGTGCGAAATAAAGAACAAATAACTGGATAATCTGAATGGTGTCACAGCTAATTTGGACATACTTTTGGGTGACTAGTGCCAAAGATAAGATTTTTTGTGACATATTCCTTGGTGTTTAATCCGGCCAAGACATTTATTGGGGCTCTGATATAACGCTTTTGTAATTGTTTTATCATATTCATTTTCAACTTAAATGAGATATGATCAAAAACCTGTGCGAATATCTGTGATGTAAAATTTCTCATGCTATTGGAGATTTGATTGATTTTGTTTCGTGTAGTTAAAACTGTATCTCCTTTGGAGACTACAGATTATTTATATAATTTTTGAGAGCACGTGATGCACTAATCTCGTGAAATCCACACATGATTGTTCACATATAAAGGAACATCTGGATTTAGGTGTCCTTTGAACTTGGTCGAATGGGTTTGTATCTTTATTAATTGAGAGAGAGATAATTACAATACCAATATTTGTCTGATTGAGCAATGGTCCTTGCTTGTGATTACAGTGCAACATTACATGATGTCATCAAAGGTTAATCCTGTTCACCTCACAAGGCGTTAACACGACATTTGTAAATTATCCATCGAAATATTGATATTTGGAGGGCTTAAGGAGGGGTTAGCATTAGGTGGTCGCAATAAATAGTAATTAAATCAGGTCAGGTGAGACTCGGGCGGATGGGATAAAATAGATCAGTATTTGGTGACTCGTAGAGAGTTGCCTTATTACTTCACGGACAACTTTCTCTAAATAGATCTATTTTGGAAATGTTTCCATGCCAGGTAAAAATTATTATTTCACACAAAGTGAGAATGAAACAGAGAACTCAGAAAAACTCAAAATTCCAGTGACAGACGACCTATCATCTTGTGTGTCAGCCATCTTGGATGGCAGCTAGTGTGGGCCAATCTTCAACTTCAACATGTTGTCAGCATTACTGGATTGTAGTAATTACCAAACACAATAAAAATGGCTGCTAGGGCTTTACCATTTGTGAATTTGGTTGTGGCTGACATCCAAGATGACTGACAATATAATAGCTGATCACAAATGTTCTATCCTCCCAAACTAGAATTTCAAATTTTCCATGTTTTCTGAGTTTTTAATGTTCAGTTCGATCTGATCTGGGGTGGATTCAATCTTATCTTGCATAAGGCTTATTGAGCCACCAAAGTGAAATTCTTCACTCCTTGATATTTTCTAAATTGATTAAACTGATACATCCATCTGGGTGTTCATTAGGGGAAAAGTCGGAATTAGACGCCAACCAATCAGTGTCCTGCCGCGGTCTCGCTCCTATTCACCAAATCTGTGAAGGTGTGAAACAATCGATTCAATTGGCCACTGAGCGTTTTATCTTTTGGAAATCATGACCATTTAATTGCTATTAGAATTCGATTGATCTATGAATGGGTTTGATCTATGAATAGGAGGCCATTTAAATGCATGAATGAAAGGCTTACCCCGGACTCCATTGTGATGGTCTGTCTTCTTGCTTGATTGATTTTCGCAGGTGCTTTTGAACACAATGACTGTGTAGATTTCTACTCAGTACAGTCGTAACATGTGGTATTTTAGTGGGGACTGCGTCATTTCTTGCTGCAGTCCGTGGTGAAAGGACGTATTTGTGGTCGACATATTGGATCTAGATCAGATTGCTTTCAAATATTTCACTGTGGATTAATATGAGAAACCTCTTCAAACTCCATGGCATCATCTTCACCGAGTCATGAGCATCTCATAGATATCAATTTCTTGGATGTACGATGGATCTAAGTGGTTTAAATTTGGGTGCAAATAATCGGATTTTTAACCACACACAGCCATGACCTTCTTGTTCAACTTTCCTTGTTGTTGTCATGTGATCAGATTGGAGCGCTCTCATTGGTTGACTGTAACTTCAGAATGAGGCTGCTTGGCAGGTAAAAAATTCGCGTAATTTTTCACTTGAACTTCAATTTCATTTTTCGTCACTTTATACAATGACTTCAAATGTCCCACGGAGTAGAATATTTAAAGCAAATAGCGAGGAATGTTCTGTGAAATTCCCAGAGCATAACTCCATGTATTTCTCCCAAAAAAAGTGATGGAAGTTTCAAGCGAAAATTCAAGCGATTTTACCACCACATGCTTTGCCTTTCAGTACAGTGACCTTTGTGGTCTTGGGTGCCATAACACTGTGTCTTGCTCATTGAGCGTGTCTTTATTGTTGGTGACAACAATAAAGGTGCTTGAACTAATTGCCAATTGAGAACAATAATGTCTCGAGGGCATTCTGAAAAAAGAAAGCCCTCCGAAGACAATGGGACTTCCCGCTGGGAGTGATTTCCTTACAAAAAATAATATAAATCTGAAATTTATTCCGTTGGCAGCGTAATACTTTATCCAATGAAAGTTATATGCATAACAGAAGTACAGATAAAAAAGACAAAAAAAAAACAGGAAAAAGGTTCTTGGAGATCAAAATGAATCAACGAACAAATTTACGAACACAATTAGCACTTAGGGTGGGGCCCTTATCTTATCTTATTTTTGTGCTGCATTGTGTTTCATCCACCTACACAACAGTTATTTATGACATATTTGTGTCAATATATTTGGAATTATGTACACTTTTGCATGTTTTCATTTCCTTGCATTCGTGCAAGATCTTTCGTACTGACTACAATAATTGATACCGAAACGATACACTAAAATGGGGTTTTTTAAAGTTGGCCCAACAATCTGTAAAATACTAACAGATTTGCCTTTATTTATTTATAACGAGTGTGAGTGTAATGAAGGTTCATATGAATAGAAAGTAACGTAATGCAATGCATATATGGGAAATTGGTATTTATGACGTCCTGGGGACCAATCCTCTGTGGTGGGAATACAATTGAGTTTCCCACAAGCTATGAAAGACCATCCACAGCCTATTTAAAAGCGGTTTGCACAGTTACACCGCTATTTCAGAGAATTACCAAGGTCTACTTTTAAACTGCGAAACAAAGATAACCTTTGATGTTTCCGTAGTTCAAATATTGGCATCATAGTTTGACTATTTAATCAAAGACGCTCCTGCACTTTCGTTGATCTAGAGAACAGCCTCATTTTCGTTTTACAGGCACATTTTTTAAAAAGATAGTGTGAATGAAAATAATTTTAAAAATTGTTAATGTGAAAAATGTATGATTTCTCGGTTCTTGGTTCATATTACTGTGAACGCTACTTATAGTCCCCGCAGCGGATTTATCAGCTGGGGGACCATACTACGATGGACTTGGGCTGGTCTGTATATTGCAAATCTGTGACAAACATAGAAAGAGTGGTGGTAGAGGGAGGAGGGTTGTTGATCAACTTTTGTTCTTGAAGTCAAAAATGACAAAGTCCCTTATGTCTGGGTTGAAATATGGGATAAGAAAGGGTTTGCCAATGTGCGGGGACCATCTGGAGCCTCGTTCTTGTTTACTTCAAGTCTTAAAACATAACATGGAAAAAATCAGATCAGTGTTTGTTAGAAGTCACGCATCTGCCTCTACTTGCATCAAGTGAATTATCAGAGATGGATTTTAAACCCACTTCTTGTAACTGACAGTCAATATTTAAACTAGTTTTAAAACGGATTGTGTTAAGTGAAGTAATCGTGATACATAAGTAATACTGAACACCAAATTTGTCTAATTAACACGATTTTCCTTCTGAACTGTTACAAAGCATCTGTGCACAAAGAAAAGGTGTCAGTTTGCACCTGTAGGGAGAACCGATTTCTGATGATGGAAGCACATTATTTCGCTAAAGCTATCAGTAAAGTTTAATTAATTAGATGAGCCAAGATGATGACTAATTCTCAACTCGGTCAATTAGAATTCAGATCTTTTACCTCAGAGACAAGATAGGCAGTAAAAAGACTTCACTTTGAATGTTTAGAAATAGTTGTTTTATTTTAAATACTTTAAAAATAAATTTGACACGCCCTGCGAACGAAGGAAGTTTCCGGATAAAATTCTATATATTCGTAAGCTTACCGCGCTTCTAAGGAGCTGTGCCCTCGCACCATGCTAACATACACAAGTGACGCTTGATGTGACGTTTCTGATACAAACAATCTGCTCGTGTGTATTTGGAGTAACAAGGTTATGATCTTAATGTTGTGTACTATTCATGGGTCAGATAGATTGCAGCTGGACATAAACAAACTAGAGGATTAAACAATTTACGGTAACAAGCAGCTTCTAGCATGCAGCTGGCCAAGGTTACATGATTTACCTTTGATCCGCGATGATTGGTAAAACTCTCTTGATAAGATCCAAATCGATCTCACGTCCAACCTTTCTTTTTTGGCAGATTTGATTTTCTTCAATTTTCCCATCGTTTGAACTTTGAAGGGACGCCTTTCAAAATATATTTGGTCTTTATTGAAGTCAGGTTTTGCTAATAAAACGATATAAGAAGAAAGATGTTTGTTCAGTAAAAAAATCACGCATTTCTTTTGAACTTGAAATAAATACGTGTTAGTAGTTCAGTTTAACCAGTTCATCAGGACGTCAGCTGGTCAGACACTATTGCGCAATGTAGCGAGCAAGCTAAGATGAAATAGTCCATTTCACTAGATAGCACATGTGTCATTTGCACCCATTTTACATTCGTATTAACGAATTAAGTGATCGCAGAAAATACGTTTGGAGCCCTTTGTTTTACGAAACCAGAAACTTTGGGACACCGACACCCAGAGTTCAATAGTTTCAGTGATTCTGTAGTTTGTTTGAGTAAGGTAATCAAAACTGAAGTGTTTCTATGATTAACACTCTTGGCCTTTTCAGTTCAAGATTGTCAAGTGAAGAGTGTCTCTCGTAAAGTTCTGTTTGGTCGAGTAAGGCATAAAATGGTCCGAGGTCGAGATATGTTTGTTATGGCCAGCATGGACAAACAAGGCACTGTCAAAAAGGACGGCCATACCTTCTTATACCAAACAATTTTGAATTGAGCTTTGTTCTAAGGATCCGTGCTATGGAATACCCAGTCCATTATCACACATCATAAACTCGTAAAGGAAGAAGTGCTCTTAAGTGGTGTCGGAGGTGTTGGTCATGACTTTTGACAAATACAGTTTATGTCCAATTCGAGTTCAGATTTATTACCTCCTAAAATGTTTAAGTTGTAAGCAATATAAATTTATTTTGTTGGTCTTCCAAAGATTTTCAGAGAACTTCTGACAAGAAGACAAGTGAATTTGTAAATTGAATATTACAAAGACTAATTCTTTGGCAAGACTTTGTAATTCTTGCCATATTTCGTCATTGTGTAGCAATTTCTACACAGTCAAGGCTCTATTGTTTTAAATGTATCTAATTCCCGGTGATTTATTAATATTCCTTTCTAGAAAATTCAACTGTCATCAAAATGTTAACACTGATACTTGAACTCTTTGTTTCAAACCACAAAAAATAGAAGTTTGATGTTAAACATTTACGTAGTTGGGTTGTTGGATGATGCATTAGGCTGAATTACGACAGTGATTAATAGTGTAGAAGATTGGTATGATGCAGAAGGTAGCTGCTTCCAGCCTTTAAATTCTCGATTTGTCAGCATTTAGGGAGAAAGATTGGAACTTTATTAATATTGATTTTAGGCTAAATATCATAGCATTATACCACATTGAAATATTCCTGAAGAGGAAAGAAATTTTGAATACATTTGAGCAATGACTTTGGTGTGAAATTGCGAAGATCTAAAAGTGTACTCTGTGTCAGATTTGACTGAACACTGTACTGGTAAAATGCAAAGCAGTCAGGCAAGTTTCAACTTCTTTCCCCAAATAATCCTAATCATGGAAGCAATTTGGTAATGACTTGAGACATGCGCAACACTGGAGTCAATTACTACGTATGCAGTCCTAAACCACGGTCTTACCTCTTTGAGTCCAATCCACTTGAGAAGCTCTCAAAACAACCAGCAGCTTCGTGAACTTTCCCACAAACTCCCCCACCACTCACTGATATGTTTAGTGCAGGTACGAGTTCATCATTAATGAACTGTTGGAACTTGTTACCGAACTGCAGCTAATGAGGCAGGTAATAACTGTGGTAAAAATCGTGGTATATGTGTACGGTGCTTAATTTTGTGGAAAATGTTACTCGCGTTTTGATATACCTGAAATGGATATGCGGCTGCGTATGACTGCTAACAGATTATCTTCTGGGTGAGTTTATTTCTAAACCAATTTTTAATGCAATTCTTTGTTTATGCTGTCAATATCGAGTAAATATCGAGAATTTGTCTGATCAAAAAATGGAGAATTCTTCAGGTAAAAAGTGTTGTCATTGAAACTTTGGTGCTTAGTTAGATCCATTATAGAAGACAAAGAAGTGACAAGAAAGGCAAAAGAAGTACAGAAACACGCACCTGCTCATTTAAGAAAATGATTCATGAATGATTCTTTTGACAACGGGCAATCAGCCCAATTTGGTAAATGTCACTGAAATTAGGCTTCAGCATTCAATATATAATCTTATTTCAATTTTATTTCAAGAAATTTAATATGAGAGCTCATTGATATTTGACACTGACGTGTCTATTGTTTCGCTGATAGTGTTCTAGTTAGACGTTTGTTTGTAGGGTATGTGAAAATTAAAGACTTCCCAAAATGTTGGAGACTGAATTATAACAGTTTGGTGTAAATGAAAAGATAAGTGACGACAAACTTTGAAAACTTTGTTTACCCTATAGTCTTCAATGTAAATAGTAAGACTTTAGATGGATTTCATTCCCGGATAAAGTGTCATCGAATTAGGGTTCATCCATGCTAGGACATGACAGATCGGTGAAAATCAAGCTTCATATCCAAAGATTTACATTAAGGTAGCAGGGTTTTATTTGAACTTCGAAAAGTGGTCAATTATCCACGAATGAATACAGGCATTTTGACGATACGTCGTAAAATAAATATCCTATTCTGTATGTCTTGTCAACATGCTTCTACACTATCCTCAAATTTTAAAAATTGAAAAAGAAAAACAAATTTGGCTTGTTTGTTTAATTGTTAGACAGACAACTTAAATTCAAGTTTTTAGAAATACTTCAAGATTCTCAAATGACAGGTCTCCAAAAAGGCCAAATGAAACCCAATGTTAAATTCATAAATTTCATGTATAACCTCTCAAACTGACCTTCAGTATGTTCTAAAGATCATAGAAAACATCTTTTAACAAAGCTAATTTTGTTTTACAAGGAGCATTCAATAAATCTACAAATGTGGTCATAGCCAGGGGCCATAGTTTGACAGTTTCTTCCACCTATTTAAACGTACATTTAAGAGATGCGTTTAAAGTTTAAACCCGCGTTTAAAAGGACAAACGGAAAGTTTTGATATGAGTTCAATTGCGCATAAATTTTGATTACAAGGCGCTCAGGTTCAATATTTTGATACTGAAGAGTAAAAGTCAATGAAAAGGTGCAATTAAGGAGTTCTTTTTATTGCAAATGTACGGAAATTGTTACCTGCGCGCACAACGGGCTGTGTTAATTGAAAAGTACGAGTAGACGCACTGATTGTAAGGCACATGCATGGCATAGAACGTAGTTTATTTTCTTAGTTTAAAAGTAAGTCTTTAATCGTATCTTCATCGCCGATAATAAGATTGAAAATAAAGCGGTTCGTTTCCAAATATTCCAATTGCACTCAATTCAGTAAGCTCTAATTCTGTTTTTGTTGGCAAGGAACAGTTTTGTCACTGCCATATAATAAATTGAAATCATACTTCATACATGACATTAATTTCGCAGAAATCTCGTGAAACGTATTAAGTTAATTGAATCGACTGAGGTAAGCAAGTCTTCTAAGGGA
>JBCAUG010227380.1:0-18848 GCA_038406175.1 Haplosyllis leylae | reverse complement strand
GACAAAATTCATAGCAAAGATATTCATATCTTCACTCTATTATATCTAATAGCAAAATACAGTTACAATAATTCACTAACGATCTCCAATGATTTCTCTTTTCTCTTAGTTACCACTCATCCTATAGTCGAGTCCGTTGTCTTCTTTGTACCAGAATCGTCCTTCCCTCTTCAAGGGTGGTTAGACCTTGTAGTACCCAATCCTCTGAGGATGCTTCTGGGCTGTGCTAGCTGGTAACCTCTTGGCTATCGGTTCGTCTCGTGAAGTAGTTGTCTTCCTCTTTGTGGCTAGTCTCGAGATCATGACAACTAAACACTTAGATTTTAGTTTTGGAGTCAAAAGGATGGGTGTGATCAGGGCTACGTTTTAACTTCTAACGCGATGGCCGCAACGTGCCAAATTTGCTGCTTTTGCAACGTTCGTTAAAAGGTGGTAAGAGTTGTTAAGTGGCAACGCAGGAACTGTGTGGTTCCCTGGATGATTACTACTTGTCAACCAGGAACATCAGACGATCGTTCGATTAAACTATTTCTAATCGTAATTGAGAATCTCAAAAACAAAGTATAGAAATTTCATGAGAACAGCTTGCTCAACGCAAACACCTAGGCAACAGTTGACATATTCATCTCTTGATTACCGGATCAATACACTTGTGGAATTAACGTTTTTATACGGTAGAGTTTTACATCCTTTTGTTAAATAAACGTTTCTTTGCCGAATGAATAGCACGGATAGAAGCAATGTGTGCAAGCAACACTTGTAAACGAAGGATGATGGGGATTTCTATATAAGGATTTAAAGCATGTGATGGGATCACGTAATACACGTTCATATGATCCACTCTCTGGTCGCACTGCATGGTTCGGCAGTTGAGTTTTGTTTTTCATTCTTTATTTTTGGTGCTGAATGCCAACTCCATTGAAATACTCAATTACCAAGGGATAATTATGCAATTATATTCTGCACAGAAACGTGGGTCTTTTAGACTGGTAGGGATAGATAGTCATCCATTTGTTTTAGTCGGGCGTGGAGGCAAAATGGTGTAAAATTATGGATCTTTCACTCGGTGGAAAATGAGCTGGTAATGACAGGAAGACGATATTGACTGAAATGGCTTGTGGATGGATATGTGTTGTAGAGAAGATAGATCTGGAAAATGCAAGTAACAGGCTGAATGTTACTTGGGTAAGAACAACAGAATAATACTGTATGGATATTTAACAGGAGAAGTCGGATTGACTTGGAACTTGAAAGAAGGAAAAGTACCTGTGGAAGATTTGTTATATGAAACGTTTAGACTAACGTTGATTGAAGTCATTGTGATACCAATTCACCACTGGCAATTTCGATTTTGTTTCGTCTGACGAGTAACGCAGAGCTGAGGATAGAACATCACTGGGGAGATTCATCTTTCCGTATCGTGGTAAAGTTTCAGTCAAGGCACGTTTTTTCCGCAACGCTAAATTCTCGTCAACTAATGTGAAAAAGACGCACTTTACTTAGGGCCCAGTTACACCAAGCGTCAGAGTCTATTTGCATCAATGCTGCAATGAGGTTTGTGACACAGTTCTCATTGACCACAATGGAGTCACTTGAGAATGGGGTTGCAACCCATTTTGTAGTGACTCCATTGTGGTCAATGAGAACTGTGTCGCAAGTGTCATCACAGTGTTGACACAAATTGACTCTGACGTTTGGTGTAAATGGGCCCTTACGCTAAGCCGTAATTTTCAGCGTGCATGGAGTCGTATGTACATCAGAAGGAAGCCCAAACGTTTTGGACATGAATTGCTTCGTTTTGTAAAATATACCTTAAAAGAGCTGAAAAATTCAGCATGGAAGATGAGCTCATACTACACAAGAATGAAAATGAAGTATGACCTCTTTGAAGAAAAATATGCACAGTCACATCAGTAGCCCGGGAGCTCCAACTTTTAAATGTCAAATATATTTATTTCATAATTCCAATATCAGAAAGGCAGGAAGAGGAGAAGGCAAGAGAGAAATGGGTGGAGTGGGCTGGTGATATGGTGATCATAATTTTTTCAGGCTTATTCACATTAATCGAAAGCGAATACGAATGCGACGTCGTTATCAGATTCATTTAAATGTGCTATTCGCTTTAAATGACTGTCAAGGTAAAACAAATCGCTTTGGCTTTCGGCTTTCGTTCAGTGTAAACAACACCTTATGATTTTTTAGGGATCAGAATTTTTACATGTTCAGAGACAGCGGTGCAGTGGAGTAGTGTTTATCTTCAGATCTTCGGGATTATGATTATTTCCTTTCTCATGGATGACTTACAGCCACACAGTCTGCGTGTAGGATACTTAAGTACCTTGCCGTTGTGTACTTCCCTATTGTATATTAAAGGGGGTCTCAGGGCCGTGGTTTGCTTGCACCAAGTAACAGCGTAACATCAACAAGCGAGCATTTCCCTGAACTGTTAAAAGAGAATCGAACTTGCTTTTGTTAGTTATTGTGTAACTTGTACCACATTTCCTCTAATGCGAGTCACGAAGGGATATTCTCACTGATGATGCTGTTTTTGTAAAACGGTGCCAGATATTGCCACTTCTAACGATAGACAAATGGAACTAGATAGGAACTTGTGAAGATTCCTCAGGAGTTCTTTTGATTCCTGTCAACACGTTTGCCCGATAGGTGTGGGTGTTTGATCAATTGAATGGATTCTGAATGTATCTTCCGTCCAGATACACAGGTGTGTTTGTATTGGATAGTGATCGAATCAAAAACATTGATGAAAGAAGCAACCAACTGATGATTTTTCAATGAAGTAAGATTCCAACTGATTGCGAAAACTGGAGCTTGCTTCGTATGTTATGTCCGTTACGCGTGCACATGGAGGTCATTCCTTGAGATGCAGCTACGCTTATGAGATCATAGGCTTAAGTGGATTAATTAAGGTTTGGTTCGATTTGTCTGCGTAACATACCCACGCGTGGAGATCATCCAATTTTCGTCCAGTTTGGCACAAGACATCGAAGTGAGGTGAGGTCAGAATCAGTTTGAAACGTGAGGTTGGAGATTGTCGGGTGCCAATTGATGGAAGAAAAAACTGTGTTTTTGTTGGTGAGCAAGCTATTTGGAAAAACAGACAGAAGGAAAAAATTGGATTCCGCGAAGTCATTGCCTTTTCATACACGTAGTGGCACATTCTCACAATGACGATGTAAAGAATGTGGCAGAGGTCGTGCAATTGAGGAAGTGTACAATTTAACTCAAACAGGTGCTGCGAAATTGCTCTGTTCATTCACCAAAGGGACTTAAAGAGGAAAAGGTGATATTAGGACACGGTGGGTAGTGTTAAGAAGGGATTAAAAATGCTCTTAATCCTTTTTTATTTACATCTCGACCCAGTTGCACTTATTGAAGATATTCCAAAAAGGAAACTCTAAAAAACAGTTTTGCTCATTAATATTCAGGACGGCAATTATAAGTGACACTTCTCGTTCCTGACTGTCGGGCGGTTATTGTGTGGCTACCTGGGTCTACAGGTACTGCACTCAAAAGACATGCTGTTGAAAGTGACATCAATTAATATTAATAGTACACGGGATCTGCCAGTATCTACGGATATAGAAACAGGGATACATTTTGCTCGTCTATTAGTGTAAATATATATATTAAGCACTCAAAAATATTGGTAGACAAACGTAAGAGGACTGACTCTACCTTCGCTTTCTCGATCTCTGTGTTGTGTGTGTTTTTTCACCGCGCTCAAAGCTTTTCGCTTTAGTCATAATACAGATGTACAAACATCAGACTCCGTGGATGTAAAGGCTACGTACATACATATACACTGCTGGTTCAACCATTATACAATAAGGATATCGCACCTTGAAATTGGATATTTACTGCAAATTACGACCACAAGCTTGTCAAGTGTACATTCATGGTCCTGTCTACTTCTCTCTGTGCCTGTTCAATTTACAAGTGACATCCATTGAAGAGTTTGAAAAGCAGTCATGTGCTAAGTAGTGATTGTCTGAAGCTTAAGGTGAACCAGAACATTACGAATACCTCTCATATAATATATAAGGATACGGTACAGTACATGCGTGAAATAAGATTTCTGAATTTGACGTTTTAATTCGGTGCGAACATATATATCTTGTGCGTGCGTAAGACTTATGGGACACTTTGTTTGTGGATCTTGCGGTTGATAAAAACACATGTAAAATTGATCGGTTCACATGAAGAATTACATGTGATATTGATTGGTCAGTGCATCGAACATTGATTGGAAAATTAATAAATCTATACCCGGTTAATGCGTGTCACGTGAGGCGCTCAGTTGTGTACATGTGGACATTTTACCAATACATTTTCGGATAACATTTGTTAAGAAATTCTATCTTTAACCGAGATCTGATTGTGTCCTAGCATTTCACGTTTAACAATGAACCAATAGGAAATAGAAGAACTGTGATTTACGTTAAGTACGGTTGGTGGAATACACAGGATATTACAATGTGATGTGGACATATTATAGATACATTTTAGGATAAGTAGCGTAAACTGTGCACATTACAATAATCGCATTTGTCCGTATGTGTCCAGAATTCCATGTATGGGATCAATACATTAGGAAATTGAAGAACCGTCAGTTACGCGAAGAAACGGAAGATTCGACTTTTCTTACAAAAAAAAAACAAAAACAAAAACAAAACAACACGCAAGCTGTCGAACATTGGTTGAAAAACCCCGCAACTTTCGGCTTGGACTTGAGCAGCATTCCACGTGAATAAATGTCAAATTACATCAGCTTGGTTTCTTCCATATGTGACTGCATTATTGAGTGTGTTCAGGTTTAGCCGACATCATCGATCGAAAACGGAACAAGGAGAGAAGGAGCCATATATGACCATTGGCCACATATATGAAATGTCATAATATGCAGCCAATTTTGAGATGTGATCACAGAGTTTGATAAGGAACATAGAATATCGCATTGAGAATACCGCCGTCCATTGTCATTACCTCGGACACTGCCGTGTGATAAACCCGATTGGCTGTTTGCATGAATATAGGTCTATATTATTATTGGCACATATGATGTGATATCAGAAAGTCGGAAGTTAAAAGCTTTCGATGACGTCTTGATCAAAAGTTTGATATTTGTGATTATGATGATCATAAAAAGGAACGTCTAGTGGCAGAAGAGATCCTGCCAAAACTAAGTACTATTGTTGGGTCTGCAGGGAAAAAAAAACTTTCGAAAAGTTAACTTTTTTATTAATATTGGATAGCATACAACCATTAAGTTGGATGAGATACATTGGCATTACAGAACATCAGTCTATTAGGCTGTTCATTGGATGTAATAATTGTGCATGGTCGGTCATTAGATGACATAAGTCTCCTAAACCAGCCAACTCTGAAAGGTCATGAACTTGCTGTCTCGTAAAGGAAAAACCGTACAATGAATTATTAGAGGATCTCACCACACTCACTACAGAGTTGGAATTTTTTCTTTTAATAAGAACTGAAAGATTTTCAATGCCAGTGAAAAGGAAACTCAATTGGTTTATTATAGAGTCATGAGGATCACTTTTTTATTGAATACACGACGTGTGAAATATCCAGCCATGTGTTGCGAACACATTAAAAAAACCATAAATGTACACAAAGTCATGTACACAATCATATTGGAATAGTATCCGTATATTAGAGATAGAAGATATATGGATCTCATAGTATCAATTATATGGGTAAAAATAAAATGATTATAACACTCATGCATTAAACGTATGATAGCTCTAAATATTCCAGACAATCTAGATAAAAGTAACACAGGATCGATTTAACTTGATACTTGTGTACGGACAGACTGACATGTAACGTTTCTGATAGCTGACACTTCGGAATCAAGACATTCAAGTTGGAGTTGATCTGATCTCACTGGGTTTTTTTCACTGTGATAGAAATAAACAGTAGTTTTAATTAATACGAGAACTCAGAACGAGATAATCTTATCACTGAGGAAATTAATCATAAAACAAAGAAGGAACTTGAGAGAGATAAACGAATAAACGTATTACACGAGTCGGGACACACCTCAAGGAGCTATTTACTGACCTACTCAGATAAGCTGTGAACAGATTCCAGTCATTGTCATTCTCTTAATACTTGTCTCAGTGTTGTTGATACAGAGGCAGAAACCACGATGGATATCCTAAGCAAAGTCATTCCGTTCAGGAAAAAACAGAATAGTTTTTCCAGGAGCAGGGCTAAAAGCCATGATGATGTGTTCAGAAAATCTCGTTTTAACAGTTTACTGTCCAGAAGCACGAGTAAATTGGTTACCAGGAGCAACAGTAAACTCGTTTCCAATAGCACGGATAGATTGCCTACCACAGGAGGGAGCACTATTGGTAACGATGACAAGTGGCCATTTAAAAGGCAAACGAAGAAACCCATTGCCTATGGCAACAGGGCTGATAGATTAGAATATCTGGGAAGCAGATTGTGTAACTATGGATTAAGTGATTTACATGAAAGTTACCTAGGAAACCGTACGCCCATTCATGATTTGCATCCTGGTTACCAAGGAAACCGAACACCTGTTCGTAGCAACGGTTGCCTTAACGACGATGGATTACGTAGTCATGGTGATGAAGTTTCACCCCATTGTAGTGGTGGATTGATAGAAGAAGGGAAGGACCGGAGAAGATCAGTCATCTCGCCACCGTCTGCTAATCTGGGTAGGTAACGTACCGCTTCAGTCTGGAATGAGACCTCCCAACGTTACCTTCAACCGTCCATAGCGTGTACAGCCATCAACAAATCTCTTCGGTTTCACAAGTCATTCATAAATCTACATTCCGACATGACTATGGGTCGTCACTGCAATGTCTCTGGCACAGCTATTAAACGGGCAGCTGTGTTCTTAGTGGTTGAAAGAGGGGTCCATAATATTTTGGGAAAATGCCATGGCATTATTATGATAAGTAGGCCTACTTTAAGATATAGTCATTGGTGGGAATTTGTTTACACAGAATACTGACATGACGTCTTTTTATGTGCCAGTAATTAGGAACGTTCAACGAATGACCCAACGTTATTTTTCTAATATTAATGGGAAGCTCTGCCTGTATTCCGCCCATCAATATGTATGTGTACCTTAACGCAAGAGACATACCGCCCGCTGCGTAGCAATTGCTCCTTCTGCTGCCCTATCCTGGGGAGGGGGGGTACCCTAGGCTGAGTACCCCATCCCCCTGGGCTGAGTACCCCTCCCCATACAAGTTGGCTGAGTATCCCCCCCCCCCGGTGGAAAGACAGACAAACAAACGTACGCGGGCGGTAATAAGGCTAGTTCACAGTGAAAAAAAAACGAACGCGAAAGCGACACCACTGGTAATGGATAATTTGTATTCAACATTTACGTAATAAGGCGGCAACTATCGTGGTCTCTTATTGTAAACGGAACTTGGACTGTCCATTCTTTACGTCCCTTTATAGCATGCTTCAATATTCGTTTACACACTAAGCCCCCTTCATATTTCTATTCTGTTGCTACAGTATCGTCTTTCACTTACATGTGTCCTGAACAAGCCTGCCTCGTTTTTGGCTCATCTTTTACTACACTCTGTATCGTAAGAAACTTGATCTTTAAACACAAACATCCTTAATGGGGCATTTAAATGGCAGTTCATTCTAGGAACAGTGAAATGTATCTTTGGTTGGTGTATGGTGAGTGCGTTCATCTGGGGTCAGCCATGACAGCAAGACGCAGGTCACAGTGTTTGAACAAAGTTTTAACAGGGTTCAAATGTCAAATACCTCAAGGTCTTTATCACGGTAGGAGTGTGAAAGTTTTATGTTGTTTTAAACGTATAACGGTGAAGAAATAATGGTACCTTTTCGAAACCTGTCTTTGTAGTGCGACTCTATAATATGGGTGCGACTTATCTTCTCAATAATAATATGTGTAACTTGACTTCTGGTAGCGTGCTAGAAACATGGTTTTGAAGTTTGGTATTGGGAAAACAAGAACAACTTTCCATGCAAAAAAAACGAAGAAAAAGAAAGTCCTCCTGCGTGACCGCAAGAGGCGTACTACCAGCGCGTCGTAGAATCACTCACTCCCCTGTCGGGGAGGGGAGGGGGGTACCCCCCTGTCTTGTCCTGACTGGGGTACCCCCACCCCCGGGCAGGACCCGGAACAGGACAGACGCCTGTCAAAACATTACCTTCCCTCGTACTTCGTACGCGGGCGCTAAAAACCCCAACAAGATGGACTGTTGTATTCATACAAACCAAACACTTGAGTGTTTCGTATCAAGGGAAACGGATTGGTTTGGTTCTGGTTCAACAATGCATTACGTTCCCCTTCTGAACAAGGGCAATACGTTTATGAAACACGAAATGTTTATCACCGTGAACAGATAGATGTTTGCCATGCTTTTTACCCATCTGACTGTACTCATCTTGTACAGCTCACAGGTCTGATTGGACCTTTGTGCAGTTCCGTTCAGTGTAGAAAGCTCTAAGTATAAGTAAAGGCCAACTGCCCGTAAACTATTAATTGGTTGTTTGTTATTTTAACCCTAGATGATTTGTTTTTCTGCCATTGTACTTGGTATGAGGGCAAATTGAGCTGAGTTGTGTACCTTACCTTTGTGCAGTTTATGGAGACGGGAGATATCAATTTGACTACATTAGATTTTAATATACAGTTGTAACATGTGACACAAAAAAAGGTTCCCCCAAGTTTTAACCCCAAAATAAAATAGTAGAAACAGAAGCGGATTCAAAACCGTAATTAATTTTAAAGTAATTGCAAAGATTGAAATAATTGCAGAGATTAAAATACAACCCCCAATCATACGTCATTTGCCAAGATAAAAAAGTAGGCTGATGGACACTAAGAACGGATACAATTGAAATTGTACCTTTAAAAAAAAGGAAAAATGAGCCGGTAAGGAAGATTTAATATCCAGCCCGGGCTGGATGGATCAGGTTCTCCTGATTACACGAGTTATTCCGTGAATTCCCACTCGAATAACGTTTTAGATTGGGACGGGACCAAAATAAGCATCGCACATTTTACACTGAGCAGACGGCTCTGTTCGAGTACAGTTAATTTTCCAAAGTGAGAAAGAAAAAATACAGAACATTCCCAGGTGTTTTGTTTTGTTTCATGTGGCTTTATTTTGTATCACGATATGTTGGGGGATAAACGTAATATTACGTAAAATTCAAGAACAGTACGAAAAAAAATCACTGACCATTTAGTGTAAACTGTGCACCTACCTATTGGCTATAATTAGTCGCCACATTTGATTAAATAGGCCCAATAAGTCTGATCAGAGACTATTTTCTTCTCATCACCAATTCAATGGGGTTTAATACAAAAAAAAACTGAAACACTATTGGGTTATTCCAAAATGTTTAAAAAATTTCACTATCATAGAGAGAAGTTGTTCAGTTCCCATGGAAACTGCAATGCCAAAACTTCAGAATCTATTCACACACACTGAAAAGTCGCTGTTTTTGTCAGCCACGCTTTTGATCTTTTCGACATAAACGGTAAGAAAAATAGTAACTCAAACGGTACATGTGAATAGCCCTTATGCATTATGGAGAGTAGAGATTCCCATTTACACTGTCAGTTTTGTTCTTACGCCGTAATACGGTTTCACTTTTTCCAAAAAGGAAACACTAAGTGATGCAGCTTTAACTAATCCTAGCTGTGCAGGAACATCTTTCAGTTGCTCATGTGAAGGTAGAATTATTGTTTGATCTTTTTCACCTGGTAGAAATAAGAAGTTAGAAATTAGCTTCTGGTTGTGGTGATATTTCTGGTCTTTCTGCACCTTGTGCTCGGCCATGGAATCTTTGCAGTCTTGTTGCTTTGGAGATTATGTCAGTGGGCCTTTTCGGTGTACTACGCCATTGCAATTTGTTCAACGGCGTTACGACGCCATTGAACAACTACGACGCCATTCAGAAAGCAGGCAGCTACTCGGACGAACTTTACTCGTTTTCTCCACTTTGCCATTTATTATAAAGTACTGTAACTAAGAAGTAGGATGTGATGAATTTACATCACGTGCGTGCTTCATTGAAGTTGATTTTGTTTGCTCTTCGTGTTAACTATGTACATAATAGAACAATTCACAATCAGACTTCACACCATTTACAGACCACACTGCGTGAGTATCTATTCATTAACAGCACATGGTACATCAGTTTTATTTGACACTTTGGTACTTGTGACATGCTGCTCGCCCATAAAAAAGGTCTTCGTTTATGGCCGCACATTCTGTGGGGTTCTCATATTTATGACATTTATGGAAGGCCACGAAATGTGCCATGTCCAAGCCATGTACAAAGGGAGATTCCATTTATGGTGAAGATTCCATAAAACCAAAAGGGGCCAATAACTTTGATGAGACATTGAGAAAAAGAACTCAGAATTTCACATTGGACAAGTGTAGTGTGGAGTTGGCTGGAGTCTAAGCAAAATAGATTCAATTGAGTTGAATATTTTAACATGGGAACCTAAAATTTCACACAGTAAAGTACTTGATGATCAGTGTGATAAAAATATATGTAGTGATAATGCGGTTTGGTCTTTTCTCTGTCATGTTCGTGGCAACATTCCAAAATGTACCATCAAATTGCAATCAGTTTTCCCATGTATTGTCAGACTATTCATCTTTGATGTCCTTTGGTGACTTTCCCAGAAATTACAGATAAGTGAAAAAAAGATTGCTGGCTTTTTGTCAATTTTTTGCTTTCAAAACTGGGAGATTTATATACGCCAGATTTGGGGGATTTTCCGGAAATGAAAGACGAAGGACGTTTGTCATGACAACTGTTTGCACTTTTAAGAGTCAGTCGCTTGTGTGAAGTTCTTTCGCTTTGTAGTTGTGATCAGAGTTACTTGACCCCCAAAAAATTAATACGTAGGACCATACGTAGAATGCTGCATTTTTGAACAAGGAAACCTAATCTGTTGAAACAATTGATTCGAAACTTTAGAACCAAAGTAGGGACTGTGGAATTTCATAATTGCTTGATCGAATGAGGAAATTGTGTTCAGCACATGACTATTGGGAAAAACACCCCATTCCGCTGAGACTAAATGGGAAACTACAGTTGCAAGTGGAACTGAAAGAGATAAATAATTGTCAAATTAAGCAGTGAAGTCCGAATTTATTTCGGTCGTAATTAGCCTGCGCACAGAGGACGAGGGAGGCAGTAATTGGTGGAAGCACCATTTGATTTGATAAGGGACGTGCTTGCGAGCTAATTGAACTCATTATTCACTTGCACATATCATGGAAGTACTGTTTATTATTATGAGTTCACATGAGGGACTTATTGTTTGGGATGGGAATTTTTTAAGACCTATTCACACATAGACGAAAGCGGTATTGCTTCGCAATGGCTTCACTAACGATATCCTGAAGTTCTAAATGTATTTCAATAGCAAGTCCAAGACAAAAGAGTTTGTGAATTTATGGAATCCCTTGCACGCCGACGAAGAAACACACAAGAGAGGGATGAGACATCACCAGAAGTGCAAAAGAGGGGGTACCACAAAAAGAACTTTTATCTTCCAAATTTTTTTTTTTTTAAAAAAGACCAAACTTTCAGAACGTCCTCCTTTTCTTATGGCGAAGTGATGTTCAAAGCACACGACAAAATCCAAGAAGGGATGCTGTGTTTGGCCAAAAATTTCGCAGACGTGAGAGCACAGTACCGTCCATGTTGAGTGATGTCGAACTAAGGTTTCTGCTTTCGCTAAATGGGAATGAACCTTTAAGCTACGTTTACACATAGCGTTTTTCCGCCCGTTATTCAGACCGTTTAAAAATGGATTCAGTGGATTCCTATGGTGCTGTTTACACATGACATTAAAAAGATCAAAAGTGCTGCAGACAAAAACGGTCTGAAAAACGCTACGTATAAACGCACCCTTATAGAATGTACAACTGTTGTAGTTTTAAGGCAGGAAGTATTGGGAGTGGAGAATAAACATCTGAATCATCGTTTCCACAGTTGTTATAAAACCGAAAACTGGTAAAAATACTTTGAAAATTGTGTGGGAGAGATTTGTGTTTTAAACTCCGGTGGGAACTTCTTTTGTCGGATTTAATCCGTTTTGAATTGGGAACAAGTGCGCTTTTTATGGAACACAAAAGACGGATTCGGTTCCGAATAAAATGGAGATCAGATCTCATGCATAGAGACAATTGATGATGGTAGTTTTATGAAGGCACTGTTGAATTTGGCAATAAATACTGGATTATTGGACACCGTATCTGGAGGATCAAAAAGTCAAGTGAGACGGGCAAGTAGCTTATGCAATCTCTGACGTCTGGGTTTATCTTGGCGGTGCAGCCATTGGCAGTGTTGTTGGAAATTGCAATCGGTTATTTGTACGTTGTGAAATAATGACTGCTAAAATCTTTGAAGCTTCCAGCGCGTAAAATAGTGAAGAAGTTTATCAACATTTACACGTGACCACAGCTGCTCAAACTACTAAGATACATGTCTGTTGTTCTTTTATCCATTTTTGGATGACTGCTTGTATTTGGCACGTATTGTCTTATTATCTTTGTTGTTTTTTATGTTTATGATCATTCAGAAGCGGGGATTGTTAGCCAAAAAAGGGATTAAAAGCTTGCTCATTTTGGTGAAGAAAGGGAGCTGGTTTCAGTTCCATATTACATCCAACAACAACAAACCATTGACTGAGCCTGATGATGGGAAACAATTAACCAACGAGGACAAATAACAGAATCGAGTAGTTTGGCAAACAGTGGATTGTAAAAGCTGTTTCCCTAGTCCCATCCACACTGAAAGCCAAACTCATACCATCTGATAGTGTGAAAACTTTTTTTTTTTTTTTTGCTTCACGCATATCAACTCATTGTATTCATTGCTCTTCCCACCCTCTCGATCCACTCAAAGGGAAGGCTGTGCAAAGCCAGGCAGTCATGAGTGGCTCGGTGTTATATTCTATTGTATATTGAAGGGATGTATGAGGGCAGGCTTTTGCTTACACCAAGTAGCTGTGCTGTAGCATCAACAAATAAGCATTTCCCTTCAACGTAAGAAGAGCAAGAAGTGAAGTGAAGGGAAGGCAGTGCTCGCTTTCTTTCTTATGCAACTCACTGTGTGGATGGGTCTACCAGACTTTAAGCCGAAGTGATGGTGCCAAACTAGACGGCAATGGAACGTGCTCAAAAAAGCGTATCATGTGTGCATTGGATTGACGAAATAGCTGCCAAATGTGATGGCTTATCTTCAGCTATATTCCCACATTGAATGAAGATACAGAAAATTTTCACTGAAAGGTCAGTTGTGAATTTGCAGTCTCACACAATACACAGCAGAAGTAGAAGTAAACGAAAACTACCCGTTCTTGTTGGAAGCACGGAGGGATCTAGAATCACACATAATTGCATTGGAATTTTAAACATATTATACGGTGCTTTTTCTATGGCCCAGATACTGATCCCGGGAGATACGTTTTGTTGTAACGTTAACCAACCAACGTAAACCTCGGACGGATATATCTCTGACGAGAAATCTGAAGCGTACGTTTACGATAGTGAATCCGGAATTGAGGTTGAACAACGTTGAGTTATCCGTGTTACTGGAGCATTGGACTCTTTGCAATGTATACGAACACGTATGTATCTAAAAGCGATTAGATGCATCATAACCGTTTGGTAGTTTGAGCATAAACTGTGACAGAAGATAACAGTAGAACACTGCAGTGAGTTTGATAATTCTGTTGAGAAGAGACTGAAGGAGTATAGGGCCTAGAAACACATTACAAAACTACAAACACCTCAAGAAACAAAGGCTTTGTGGATATTGTGAAGCTTAACTTTTCATAAGAGAAGAGGCAGAAAGTAACAAACTGGAAACGTCTAGGAGAAATACCTCGAGAAACGAAAGCTGTAGGGATTATTTGGAAGTCCATTTATAAATGCCATTCTGCTGTGTAAGAGTAACAAATGTAGACAAATGGTTTCAGTATGCGGCTTCTAATCTCGCATGCACAACATTTTCCTGATCATCATCATCATCATCTGCCCCATCATCTGCACTTACACACAGATGTTGAAACAACTCTTTGGTTGATGTAAATCGTATGATTGCCTTTCATCTGGATTAACGTACGTATTGCGGATTAAACCGGATTATATTGAAGTGGATCTGGATTTAGATTTTATGAATGTAGCTGTAATTGTATGACTGGGATTTAGTGATTCAAATCTCAAAGGATGTGAACTAAAGATAAGGACGGAAGATTAGACTCGAAGAATCGTCACGCAAAACCGCAATGAAGATTGCTTTCACTGAATTTATTTGTGATTTGACTGTATCACGATTCTGTTACATACAAAACAAAAAAATATCCGACGGTTTGAAATGATACTGTGTGATCAGGCTTAAATGAGACAGCTTAGTGCCTGGATTGTCATTATTCTTAAGAATATTTAATCAAAGAAAAGCAGCAGGGATTTAGTGTGTCGTATTGGTTGCATGTAATAGTTTCAGGGTCATCGAACTTTCGAAGACCTGAAAAGCAAAAGCCAGAAACATGGAATTCATCAGCAAAGTAAATCCCTTCAAGAAAATCGCAAGCAACTTATCTGGTAGGAAACACCAGAAGGAGAAGTCTGCTCACCATAGCAACGGTGTAGGCTACCATGACAGCCAGCCGTGGTTTCCTAGCAACAGCCATCCAACGACGTTTACCGAGTGTACGTCGTCTGTTGTATTCAACAAGGAATTAGTTTGGAATGAAAATAAACTTTATCGGTCGAGTGAAAGCCAAAATAGCCATGGTAACCATGTATCGGGCGTTAGCAACAAGACAAAGGGACATCACAGCAGTGACAAGGATTATGACCACACCAGAACATCCGTTGCTCATAGCAACAAGCCCAAGAAACCAACTCAATACGCCCAATATGACAACGCCGGTTTTCAAGTCAATAATACTAGTGGTAGTACAAGTGATCATCATGGTAGTAAAAACCGTTGGTATGTAGGTAGTACTCAAACCGATACTTCGTTAGATGAGGATAGTTTTGCAATGCGTTACCACAGGAACAGCCTTCTGTTGGGAACATCTGCATACCGTGATAATTATATGGGCGCTATGCAATACTATGGCAACCGTCATCAACCAAGCAACGCAGCAGATACTAACGGTGTTGTTATGCGTAGTCAGGGAAACAAGCAGCCATCTTTCAACAAAGAGAAGAGAAGATCTTTTGTCTCGAAATCGTCAAAGAATTTAGGTAGGTACCTTGAGCTGGAGCTACCCTTTCTGTACTAAAAACACTTCAGAAAACCACTCGACAAGGTTACCAGTAATTGAACTTTAAGCAGAAAATGAACAAAAAAAAATGGACTGGGGGCGCAAGGACGTTTGCCCCCGCCCCTTGGATCCGCCTATAGTCTAACATCCGACTAACGTCCCAATTTGGTCTCGACTGAAAATCCCAAGCGAAATCCAAAACACTGGCCAAAAGAATAGGTCACTGGTCCCCGATAAGGTCCCGCGATGGCATCACCATTTCGAACAGAAGGTTCTTTCGGTGATACCTATTTTGATCACACCATGAAATACCTTCGCTTCCAGGTTGAAACTAAGAATATTCCTGTTTGTATGGTGTTAATATTTACATGGGTAGAAAAAAAAACCAGAATAAGAGGAATTTGTTTGAGTCCGAAAACACGTCAGGCTTCACTTTGAGTAATCTAAACACACGGTGGAAAATACCACAGGAATTCGTGTATTACGTACACAGTGGAATGAAACCACTGCAGTCTCACTTGTCAATCTGCCTCTGTTCACCCTGGTTGGTATATATTTACCTGATTGTGCGTACTTGAAGGGTAACCGTATCACAAGGATCCTCGTTGAACGTTTTTTGGGTCACAGATGTTCGAGTACTTGAGACAGACTCGTGTTAGACCATTTCAAGAACTAATTTCAACATGGTTGTCGTGAACTTTTTGTACCAGTACAAGTATGTTCCTTCGGTGGTTCATACAATTAGGGACTGAACTTGACCTACATTTATTAGAATGCGAAAATACTGATCCGGAGATACTCAGTTGGCCTGAAAGTAATGTTCATGGGGTCATCACATAGGTTTTCTTGCATGTCTGTGTTGGAATATCAAAAGTGGGTAATTGGTTTATTCATTGTCAAATCTGCCCATCAGTTTTCGTGAAAAACTATGTGAAATAAGGCACAGGTCGCCTGTGATTGTCGTGGTATCCTTCAGCGAGTCATGACCTCATAATATTAGCTTCCTTGTGGATAAAAATAAGATAAAAAAGCTGTTTTCTTGACCCAAACCCAGATGTTCGCGGATATTTTAAGGCCAGCTGACGCACAGGTATGGAGCTACGTGATGGTTGTAAATTGATAAAACACTCAATCACATCCAATGATAGCAGGGACGAAAACGAAAACTTTCATGAGACTAGTGAGGTTTAGGTGTACATCACATTACGTTATCGTTGAACGTGAACATGTACGTCCGAATATCCATTGCTGCGAATTGAACAGTTCAAGTTACGTCACATCGATTTCGTCACGTGACGACACGTCACGTGGATTTAGCGTTTACTTTGGATTTTCACTGAGTATGAACTGACTTAAATTCTGTTCGGTATTACCATAAGGGTATCGGTTAGTTTAAATAATAGATGATGTTTTGGTTGATGTATTACCTCTTAATGAAAACAGAAATATCAGCAGCGATGGTCGAACAAATGAAAGGAGAAATGAGAGGAGAACATGTAAGCCACAAGAAGAAAATTTCCCCGGAGAACTTTCAAATATGGCTGGCTAATGGGCTAGCTTGTTGACGATCCTGTTTTCTCAGAGGCCATCAATGTGTTATTGTTCTGGAACGGAAAACAAGCCCCTACTATTGAAAACATCACGACATGTATTGGTCATCTCGGTGTATTGTAGGCAGCATTTTTCAAGCTTCAGTGTTTCTTCGTTCAATTCGTATCCATGATACTTAAGCCTGATAAAAGCCTTCAGAGATTAAGATTTAATTTGTCCAATTTTAATTTCCAGGTTCAGATGGACGTTTCCTCATTTTAAATGAAAAAACATTCATACTTTTTATTATACACCAGAATCGAATCTCAATTTGTACATTGTCTCGTAAATTTGCGATCAAAGCGTTTTTTCTTCATTATCAAAGCTTTGGTTGCACAGAGCCTCTGTCGGAGTTACCCGCCAGCTTTCTCACAGTACTTGTTCCCAGTCCAAGTTCCCAGGATGTCTGTACCCCACGTGGAACACGTGGCAAGGAAATTGAACCCCGGGGAAGGTTGTGTTGATAAAATGAACGGAAGCAACTCATCCATGCCAAGCATTCAAGTTTATTGCGAAGAAGAGATTACTCAGTTATAGAATTTAATTAATATTGCACCATAGTCGTTCTCGTGGAGTTATGGATAGCAACAGATGAAAGAACTAACAGTACAAATTAAAATTCTAGACCGACGTATTACAGTGCCACTCATCAAGTAGATATCACGTAGGTGTAGCACTGGAGATTAACCGAAAATAACCTGGTTTGACGGTGACATTATCCAAAGTGCTCATAAAAAATGGTTCTGTCCTGGTCCCAGGTAATGAATTGCGACTATCGCCTCAAACTAGTTCTAAAGACACCAGCCAAACAACATAATATCAGCAAGTTATTTTTGAGGTGATAGATATTTGTGAATTGTTCAGTGGTTATCATTGTGCTCATCTTGACCTCAGTCCAATGATTTCCAAACTTAATTTGATATTGATAAGTTTTATTTAGTAGTTTGAGCTTTTTATCACACGCAATGTATCTGTCTGTTCGTATTGAGTCTGGTATCAGCAATAGATCATGCAGCCATCAGGAGGAGGATCATGATTGGATCGGGTTGAATGCAGTATGCTCTGCTGGTAGCTCTCCATTTAATTTACCTCTGTATGATAGTAATATACCTTTGCAATGAACCGTTTAGTGTTTGTCAGAAGTGGATCCTTTCTGGCAGAGGTTGACGTTGAGATACGACGTACCCAAAATCGACAGTGAAATCGAGTATTATGTTTTATGCTTTGGTACTGCAGGATACCAAACATACTCGACAGTTAAATCGAGTATGTTACGAAAAATGATTATTTTTAAACATACTCCATTTAACTGTGGATTATGTTATTTTCATCTACATTTCAACCTCAACCTCAACCTCAACCTCAAGCTAAACAAGAACACTTGTCAGAAAGCAGAGTGTTTCTGAATCTAAACGTGTTTTTGTGATGTATATACAACAGCGTGTTCGTGGGTTGGTTAGTGTTTTACTGTATCATTGTAAACAGCACCATTATCAGGGCACCGCTCACAGAAAATAAACATATTAGGATAATTCACTGTGGTGCTGCAAAAAGGACTGAAATTGCAATCTATTACAACACTGTGTTATCAGACGGTCGAGATTGCCGCTGTAATAGATTCAATTTACAGTTACTGTCGACCGTTCACAGTATAGTGGTAAAAATGTTTTATCATGTTTATAGATCACAGACAAGGTCCCTGAAATTGTGGAAATAAAATACTGTAGGTTAATAATGAAATTGAACGCACAGTATGGTTGTTTAATATAATAACATTAGTTTACGCATTCGTCCTTTTTCTCAGAGACAACACGATATTTTTTTCAATTTTTGAGTCCATTTGAATAGTGACTAATTCACAGCCCGTTTTGAAGTTCTGGACGCCTCTCTGTGTGGTAAAACCGGTGATGTCTGTTGAAACCCATTTCTTGTG
>JBCAUG010227379.1:0-34425 GCA_038406175.1 Haplosyllis leylae | reverse complement strand
TATCCTGACCCCTACTTCAGAAAAGTACAGTTTTTGGTGTGAACAGATATACTTGTTATTGGCTGGAATAGGGTTAACTTCTACCACTTCACACTGAGCTTTTCAACGTAATGAACAATTGAAGTAGGTAGTAGATTCATTATCAAAAAGGCAGAAAGATTGTTCCGGGTAGTGTTATTCGTGGCTACTACGTTCATTCACAGGCATCAATGGTTTAGTAATTTTAATGTTTCGTGAAGAAAGTAACAACCGGTAAAGATCGAAAATAAAAAACACGTAATTTTGCTCCAGGTCACAAATAACCTATGACGTCATTGGTGAAGGAAGTGTCTAGGACAATTTAACCTATTTTAATTTCTGTTCCAGCCCTAAATGTTTGCATGCGTGCAAAATGATTTAAAATCACAAAGCAAAGTGTAGATCTATCACAGCACCATTAATTAGTGGAAACTTCTCTCGTTGACATCCAAGCAGGTAATTTGATCGATATCTGTGGAGGTATTTAGTTCAGTCATTACTAGTTTGATTGCATGAGGAATCGCAACTGGAGCATGCATGCAGACAGACTGGCTCTACTTTGGGGGACACTTTGGGTGCAGACTGTAGACAAAATTAACCGAAACTGCGCAAACCTCGACTTAAATAAGCTCATTATCAATTTTTACACCTTATGCCTGACTGGGACTTTGATGGAAATTGATCAGTACTGGAGGTTTCCAGAACCAAATAAGGGAAAGGCCTCAGAAAGGTTACTACTGCAGACAAATTTCTCAAACCCTCACATGAGATTATATTGCTAATTTACATAGAACACCTCAAATAGGAAGAAGCTTACGAGTACAAGAGATTACAGTCAGCTGTTGTCGTACATGTTCCAACTTTTGCATGCAAGAGTCTAATCAAACACATTATCTTGCACAGTCATTGGGTGCTTCACACTAACTGCTAATTAGCTGATTTGCTTTGATCTAGAGAATAATAAATGATAGAATTAACACGGTCTTGTCTCACAATACTCAATTATCCACACAAAGTTATATTACATGACAGAACTTAAGCCAAAACAGTCGCCTGGTTACAGTCGAGAAGATAGTTGGTACCTGGTGATGCTGTGTAGACCTTACCAGATTAAATGTTTGCTGGAAAGAGCCTCTGAGGTGCAAGTAGTTTAGACGTTCGTATGTTTAGCTGTAAGAAAACCCGATATTTGTGCAGAATGTGTTTGAAAAATAGTACTTTTCTTCCGCACGCATTTTCCGGACGTTTGTTTAGAATTGGTCTAACTTTCGAAAAATCTTTCCGACGTGTACAGGTTTCATGCAACCAAAACTGATCGCTGTGCTCGCCGCACGGAGGGTCGTGGGTTCGAGTCCCGAACTTCCACTAATGCTTGTGGACACATTTGCAAGTATGTGGACTGAAAGGCTCAGCTGCAATGCTAACCTCTATACAGTCACCAGGTGTCACACCAGAGGTGAATCAGATGATCGCGCAAGTGAGAAAGTACACAAGGTTTCTACCCTGGCTTTGAAACCCAGGGCAGACGTCCCCAAAAGTCCAAAATAGGGTCACCAAAAGTCCAAAACAGGGGTATCAGTGGCCCCACGAAAAGGACTTATGTCCTCCAAATTTATTTTTTAAAAAAACAAACTGACCGGAGCACTTTCTTGCATGTGAAAGTAACTCTACTTCAGTCTGACACAAAGCTAATTGGATATCCACTAATTATAATCCATTACCTGTGTTAGATGAACAGCTGATCAACTGTATTTCCTAAAACTCTATAAAAATAAGAATTAAATTTATTTACACTGGCCTGATAACAATACAAAAGTACTGATACGTAATTTTGTAAACCTTGGGTCTACTTTCTTCCTCTGTGGCCTGATGATGGGTGCAGCTTGCCCCTTGAAACTTAAAGTCTGAAACATCTAAAACTATAAAAATGTATTTTTTAGCAATATTGGGTGTGGTACTCCATTTTTTCAGGGGCGGTAAACGCTAAATTGCCCAAAACACCAAGACCAAGCGAATTATCAAAATTTCTGTTTGGGGGGGGGGGGGTCTTCTCAAAATCTCGAAATTACTCAGCTTTAGAGTGACTCCAGATCATCTCCAGAAGTTTAATCACAAATTTACTTTTGGAGATTTATAGTAGCATTTAAGTTCAGTATTGTTCACTGAAACTGCAAGATATGTCTTAATGCGGGACAATGACTTGGGTGTGTATGGCCATAAAGAGAGATAACTTATGTCTGCAATCAGATTGCTTCACATTCAAATTAGCCCATCACCGAGATTGCCAATCAGCATATTTCTTGAGTAAGACCATGATTTGGTAGTCATGTCAGCATTGTCTTATGGATTTATTGTAGCCTTGTGCAGGAAAGTTTCATCCCAAGGGGAAAACGTCTTATAACATTTAATCAGTGAAAAGATGATCTTATTATCTGAAAATATTTTATGGTAAATAGATTAAGAATATGTCATCGTCAACATAATTGGCCACGATATCCATGAAAAGTATATTACTGAAGCGCTATGTTTGCCAGTTTCCAAAATTAATGTTGTAGCATAACTCCCATTGCGAGAAAGAAATCATAGTGCAGAGCTACAAATTATCTTTGGAATATTTCTAGTTACAAAGGGTAGCACTATGATACCTTTAACCTCTGTACATTACATCAATATTAATGCCTGTAGGTGATCTAATTTCTAGCATAGAAAGTGTATCAGTAATGAACATGTTGTTCTAATCTTCATAAAATACAAAGCATAGTTATCCAAACTACAGGGAGAGTCTTAACAAAATATTTTGATAGGAAGCATTCCGCAGTGCCACATAGGTACATTGGAACATAATGTGAACTTACTCAACTGGCGTCCTTTTCTGAGGTCTATAATGGTTTTTAAATAAATTATGATGGCTCAGAAATGCTGGAGAATTGTGCATGCCATGATGGTGTATCAAATATTGAATAAACTTGAACGTTCTGATTGAAATTTAGGGAAAATGTTACAAAATTTTCACGATGTTCGAATCTGTTGAAAGTTATAAATAATAACCATTTCATCCCAAAATGATGCAGTGGCGCATAAATCACGAAACAGAACGTTTCTGCTGTTTTGAGAATGTGCGTGTTGTGGTGGCATTTTTATGCAACTTTGATACAAAACCATTGTTATGAAATATATTTGTGTCGTCCAAAGTGTAACATTGCTCTCATTTACCTTTATGTAACATTTTACACAGAAGTATTAATTAGTCAGTGTTTCGTGCTAATCATTGGAAAGGAGAAAGTGGATGATCAGATGTTTGAAACGCTGAACTGGGTCACCTTCTGGTGTTCATTTGTCCAACGTAAACGCTTGTAATGTTTATGGGTCGCCGAGATTTAATTTCGATTTGCTTCCTTTTGTTGCGAAAACATTTTTTGTGGTTCACTAATTTAGAAATAGATGATTGTTCTTGTTTGAATGATGTCAGTTAATGACTTTCGTCATCCTATTGTTGTCATAATAATTTCATACGTTCGGTTTGAGTCATTAAGCACCTGGTAAACAATGGTGTTGTTTTATTAATGCAGAAGTCAATTGGAACATGTGTTGCTTTTGATGGGAGTTTTTTGTTCTTCTTGAAGGATGGTAGATTAATGAGAATATCTTATGATGATGGAAAGGACTCGCTGCTTTTTGTTGTAATCATTGTCATTAACATTGTCATGTGTTATGTCTTGTTTTCCTGCGAGGTGTTATTTGTTAGTGAGGGGAGTCAGAAGACATATCACTTGGGGGCATTGTCTTGTTTATGTACGCAAAGAAGCTGTTTTGGTCCAATGAATTGTTGAGATGACAAGGTTTTGCAGTGTTTGTCTATTATCCCTTACAGTTATCCATCATACCTAAATTGGATACGAAAATATCGTTTCTGATTATTGTTTCTTGGGATTGACTAAGATACTGGCCAAAAGATTCTAAACTTCTAATTTCCTATATACTTTTCTTCAACTTTTTAGACTACACTTACAAATGAACTCCATGCTGAAGGATTGAAGGATTATTATAACAGAAATAGAATATTTTCTGTTCACTGAGGCGTCGTTAAATCAGCCTGGTGGCACTGTACTAGAAGTCAAATCCAAAAACTTCCAGACTCCTGTGGAATTATCTGCCTTTAGTAATGAAGTTCTTTGGCAGAAATCATTAGGTGTATGAGAGAATTCCGTTTTAACAAATCAACTTGCATCCTTTCAGATTGTTTTCTGCATGTATGGGTTTCTCATTTAGTTTGATTATTGCAAGTTGCCTTTTTCTACCGACTGCCTCCGAGGCCTTGTGGTGACAAGATCAGATTAGTGTTTGGATTAATTAATGTATGAGCGTGCCCTGTAAGAGTTCGTGTAATTTATCTTCCCAACGTTCTAAATCATATTAAAAGGTACTGTGCTGGTGGTTGAGTTTGTCATAAAGATAAATTACACTATTTTTAGGTTTTTAAGAAATATCATGTCATCCAGCTCATAGTTCAGTCATTTCTCAAATTTAAACTTCATTGCAAGGGTGGACGCAGGAAGGTTATTGGTCCAGAAGATCATAATAGAAAAATTTGCAAACAGGTATGGAAAAGTTATAAAACATATTTATCTCAATATTTTATAACACGGAGCCTTATTCCATGAATAGTTGCCATGAAATTCTTTTGTATACAGTATGGCGACATAGTATTTCTTTACCAGAAACACAGAACAGTGTGATTTGCTGACGCTTATATTAATTAAAGTTTGACAAACAACACACATTTGTCTGATACTTTGATTCATTAAAATACTTCTGCAGAAGTACATGGAAACTACTCCTGATCTACGCAGATATAACTTTATTCTACTCCTGTCGACCATCACGTCCAAAGTTATGATGCAGGAAGCGTCAATTTAGTACAATATATCGCTTTCAAAAGAGGAGCTTGACCTGTCGGCTTATTTGCTTTTGATGACCTGAGACAGCTCATAAGAGAGAAGCCATTATTTGTAACAAGCCTTTTGTCTTTGATCCTTGGTGACGCATCTTATTGTTTCGTTTAGCATTGTGAAACTGAAACTTTAAAGAAAATAGCTTTAAAATGATAATGTGTAATATAAGTAGATACTTCCAATTGATTTGGCATCGTTACTTGCGAAAATGTCAACCCAAGTTAAATGAGGTTTGCCGATAGTTATTCTTTACTTTATTCTTTCCCCATTGTTAACGCAGGAAGCGCTTCTTAGTGATTTTTTAAGTGGATGTGATAATTATTGAAAACAGTACGTATAATAAGTGTTTAGTTGATATGGAGATACCTGTGACGTACTGTTATTATGTTCTGTTATCTTAGTCCGGCTTAATTATCCAGATCAATAATCCATCAATTACTTCACCTTGACAGGTTAAGGTCTTGAAATAGATAAGCAGAGTTATTAGTTGATCAATAGGCAATGGTAGTGGTATTTAGTCCAATCATTACTGGTTGTTTATAATTTGATTGCATGTGAAATTGCAACAAATGGCGAATGCATGCAGACAGACTGTCTCTGCCGAGAGGAACACCTTTAGGTGCAGATTGTTGGCGAAGACGTCGTTGTTAAGAAGCTGCTTTGTTAACGAACCACAACCAATACGTTTTTACCGTTAAAGGTATTATGTGTAAATTAATAGTGGCATATTACAGTACAAACTGGCATGTTTAAACGCAATAGAAGAACGCATTTTTACACTCTATGAACTACTGTGTCCGTTTTCTCCCGTGGAGTAATATTCGAAACTCAAAAATTGATCGTAACAGATAATAAAAAATCATATCACAAAGGACTATTTTTAAATAGCACGAATAGCTATATCTTGCTTGCATCATTGTATTATCTTTTGAATCGTCTGCAGTAAAAAAGTTATAATTGGTCGCCACGTATGCGAAGTGTGAATGACAGCGATTAACAGAATTGTCGAAGTTATCAAGAACACCAATACTAGCTTAGAACTGTTTTCGTCACTTGTTTTGGCAACTTCAGCCATCCCGTGTGAAATTTTATGGTAATGAAACTTCAGTTTTGTAGATTGGTCACTTCTTGGAGACCGATTGCGTAGCAATATGTCAGACTCAACTACTACTGCCACGTTTCAAATTTGAGCACTTCTTCATTGTGTAACAAGAACATTTGGGTTATTGGGTTGTGATTCACCTTATTCTGCAAAATCTATTTCACTTCGGATAATTATTTGAGATCACAAGAAACTCTTCCGCGGATAATGATCAAAGTTATGTCAGATTTACTTCGTGTTTCTGGCAACTGAAAATCTGGATTGCCAGAACAACTGGAAGACTTTTGAAATTGCTAAACCAACTAATGGGATCCAAAGATCTGGAAATGCCAGCTTCTATTTCAATTAGTGGTAGATCTCCTTTTTACCTCTATTATTTTTCATAAAGGATGAATGTGTTAATTTTTTGACTGACAATTTCTGACCCTGGTACCAATTTGAAATGGTACCATCAAGGCCATGGTAACAATCAGCATCAAATAGGCATGAAGAATTTGTAGAATGAAAGTGCATATGATGATCGAATTAGCTGACGTGTCTATCAAGTATGAACCGTTTCCCGTGCGTAAGAAACTTGTAGAAGTGCAAGATTGGTGGCAAAGTTGAGTTTACTTCATTAAATTAAGGTTAGATTTCACGGCACTTTCAGTAATGCAACTTTGACGTCAGAGGTAATAATACAAGGTTGAACGTTGTTCCATTTTTCCATATTTTGAACACTAATTTTTTTTTGATGAATCTTTTCAAGGTGAAATATAAATATATTTATTATTTTCTTGGTTGCTATGTATTTAAATTATTTTCATTCAAGAGACAAAAACATCAAGCGACCACTTCAATAACAATTCTCCCTGATAATAACAATAGCATAATAGCAATCTTTGTTCTCTACAGATACAAAAGAACATTGTATCCTGTGTAATTCAATAGGAATTCATTGTCAGTAAAATTGGTTTTCAAAAAATAATCGCAATATACTTCACACTAATAAATTTACAATAGAAGTGAAATTCCATAGATAACTGTTGTCCCTTATTTCCTGTTGAACGTCTACCGAAACTAATTGAATATTCAATATGATATAAAGCGTATTACACGTATTCAGTCTCTTTTAGAGACATACAAATACAATATTTGCATCCAGTAATATTTAATAGGCAAGATTCCCCAAAATAGAACACTATTTTAGAAGCGAGAAACAAAAAACTTTAGAAACAAGAAAGAGATCATTTAAAAACAAGACACTGACAATTTAGTTTGCGTAGATCGCAGATTTCAATGGTTTTTCTGTTGCTGCTCTTGTGCAAACAAAGGGCAAAGCATTTGGTAACAAAAGATAACTTGACATGACTTTGGAATGTGATTAGAGTTTCAGTGCTACAGCCTTTAGGCATACTAATGAAATTATAGAACAAAATGCATATTTACCTTTTCTACGTGTGGGTGGGAACTGAGAATTATTTGTCTGATTCATTGGGAATATTTAATGAAAAGACATTCTTTTAGTGACACCGGTTTGAGGAAAAGCACTGTCATTCTTTTGGATTCTTTACCAGCCCGAATATTTTCTTGGTGTCCTGAAAGTCATGGATATGATATTAATGGCTCTTTTAGAATTAGCTTATTTGTTTATTTTCGGGTGTGTAGACCTCCTTTAAGGGTGGCAGGGAAAAATTGGGATTTTATGCAAATTAAGTTGTCACGTGCCCATAATGTGATTCAGAGCATCTTCTCAATCAGATGAGTGTGTAGAAGTAAGTAATGGCCTTGGTACAAACATTTTAAGGATGCATTGGGGCATGTAAGAGCACATCTTAGTGTGAAGTGGTCAGTAGTGCATAAATGATTGGGGGGGGGGCATGTGATGGTCTTAGTACAAAAATGTCAAGTAGGAATGCATGGGGCCATGTAGGCATAGGGGAATGTAGGAATCTTAGTTTGTAGGTTATTGGCACAAGGGGGCATGAAGGGATATATAAGGTTTTAAGTGCAGAAGAGTCAAGGACACTTGGGGGCACATGAGGGTCTCAGTTGAAAAAGGTCAGAAGCACATGAGACATTTATGATCTTATCTGGTTCAAAACTGAGATTGAATAGCATTTTTATCTAACATTAGATACCTCTGAGAACCATTGTACATTTGTCTTGTTCATCTGTGCAAACTGTCAAGCAGTGTGAGTTTGACTTTTTACTCCAAGCCAAAATCTAAGTTGTCGGGAGTTTGGATGATACTCAACCTTTAAAGGTAACAAATTGTTTACTACAAACAAAGAAGAAAATCATCACAAAGATGTGTTCAAAATATCACCGTCCTCTTTATTAACCCATAAAATGTGGTGCTCTTGCAGATCAAGACTGACCAGACTTCAATTTTACTCGAGGTACTGAACATGAGCCACCATGTGAAATTCTTTCACTTCTTGATTTTCTTTTCATTGTTGATAAAATTAGAATAAGGGTTCCTGTCAAAACAAAATAACATTTATCTCTTTTCTTCTGCAATTGCATTAAAATAGATCAGTTTTTAATCGTTTTGAACCTTCATTTATTTCTTTACTGACAAAAAATCTAACATTAGTCGGTAAAAAACTTGAATTCACTGCTAAGTGAGGCTTGTTAACACTGACATTTTCCTTTTATGAGACCCAGATTGCTTTCACTTATGGATTACTCCTGTAATTGTTTAATAGGTGGATGTAATAATTATTCAATACGGAACTGAATAGTTGACATGGAGATAGCTCTGACGTACTGTTATTATCCACTGTTATCTTAGTATGGAGTAATTATCCCAATCAATAGTTTGTCAATTATTTTCACCTTGACAGGTTGAGGTTCTTTCCTCAAATGGATTAGCACCGTTATTATTTAATCGATAAGCCCCACTAAAGGTATTTAGTTCGTTCGTTGGCTGGTTGTTAATAATTTGATTAATCCATGTGGGATCACAAGCGAAGCATGCATGCAGACGGCTTGTCTCTTTTTTTAGAGGTACACTCTTTCGGTACAAACCGCAGACACGACCAGTTAGAGTGGTAGAAGTCACTGGTTAAATGAGCTTATTATCCATCCCGGTGCAGTTCATGCATGATTTGTTCTTTGATTTTGGGAGAGTGGTCGATCAGTGATAAATAGATACTCGAAGGTTGCTGCTGATTTTTTTTGTCTTGGTTGGGACTTTCACACACATCTGTACTTCTTTCAAATTCATGTTTGTCTGTTTTACACAATCACATTACATTAGGAAAGGTTTACGGACGACAGTAGAAAGAAAATCTTCAACTCTTGTTTGGTTGGTGTAAATGAAACTCACCACTATGCAAGCCAGTATCTTTCAAGGCAATAGCTGTTTTTATGGGATTCTATGTCCTTAATTTTTGCACAAATTCTATTCATAATTCATTCTATCGACTGTTTTTTGCGCATCAATAAAAACTAAAATTAACACAAAGGTTCCAGTGTCATTTGCAAAGTAATCATCCGTGATATCAAGTGTCAAGTAAAAACCTTTACAGTTTACACACATAAGAAACACATTACGTTCAGTCGGCGAGTGCTTTTCTTTTCACTTTACGTGATAATTAACAACTTTCTTTGATGTCAAGAGAATAAAGAAATCATTCAACAACATTAGAAATTCTTTTTGTTTGATAGAATAGATACTTTATCTAGTTCTTTATTTAATATTTCAAATGATTTGAAATTGTAGATCATATGTCGCTGCAGAAAGGAATACTTCAAACTACCCAATTTTTAATTTTGGAGGGCATTCGTCCTTCTTTGGGACTACTGACTTCCCTGTTGGACTTCTCTGTTACTTACGTAATGTCTACCCAGAGTATCAAAGGTCACATGCTTTGTCGTCTGTGCATAGTGAGTGCTGAGTGCAGCACCTGCCGACCTTTTGCTGGCGAGCATGACCAACGAATACCTTTCCCACATACTTTTCCAAGCAGAGGTGGCAGGCTAGCACTTTGTTGTAAACTCGGGCACTCCGTCTCACACTTCAAGTCTAAGCACTATTAACCAGCTGAACTGCTGGGACCGGCCTATCTAATCTTAAGAAATCTCATCTAAGTTTTGTTTCATATTGATAATTATCTACAGTCACTGATATATGGTAGATCTACGATAAATATTCAATGAATTAAATGCAAAATGATTTTAAAGGTTTAATCCATTTCATGGCTTATTCTGCGTTCTTGGTATTGAAGTTCATTTCTAAAGAAGCACAAATAGCTTGCGCCTGTCACCAAGAAGTTTAGACAAGAGGGATATCTTTGCTGTCGCGCAGTTCTGTTTTTCTGAAAATACAGCGAAAAAACTGTTGAATAAATATAACTGTTCGTAATAATCGCCGGATATTACTAATGTTCGTAAAATCGATAACAATTAGGATCCATATAAATGTTTCAATTTTGTTACGGTTGAGGAATCTATCAGTGCTAATTACAGAGGAAGTAGAAAATCCTTGCTTTGTCACTGTATTTGACAGATTGGCTTTACGATTAGCACGGCGGATCTTGTATCATTGACATTTCATTTACATTGATAACGGTAATTTTAGTGAATCATGGTTCTCAAAATGTGCAACTTCTGTTTCCTTTCATATCACTAGCAAGCCGTATCATGAGGTTTAAAAACAGATGATACACACATTAAAATAATTTATGCTCAAATTAGCCTTTCACGAGATCTTGAACAGTTGCGTGCTTAATAGGACAACAATAAAATTGAGACACACACTATTTGTTCACGGTTTAATTGGTTTTCACTTTCTATATCAGTACATTTATGTGAAGAAGTATCAAGGTTGTTCCAAGTAAATTTTGCAAATTGTCTGGAGTTGACTATGTTATTGGCTCGTTACATTTTTGGTTGTTTCGCTGCGATATTTGTAACCCCCCCCCCCAATTGGGGACTCGCTGGAAAACTCCATGATAAACTATTGTTCTAGACTGTACTATCTTTCTCTTATTGATTCTCAACTTTATATTCGTTCGCGAACAGACGCTTTCTTCAAAACAGTTGTTCATGTGAACATAAATGAGCAATTTAATGGATTTCTTGATTTAATTGTTTCATTATGATGCAGGCGGTGAAATTGAAACTACAAGTTGGTTTTATAGAAAGACAATGCAATGAAGTCTGTGTTTTCTCGTGCAAAATGTACTATCTTGAAGATTTCATGATATTTCTTATCACATAAACAATAGCCCCCCCCCCACCCCATATTGCGCTCCACCTATGATTGATATTTGAAACTGAATTTGTCAAAGTGACATAAGGTCAATCATGTCAGTAACTAAGAATGAAATTAGTAGTTTTAATTTCTTGATGGTACGATACAATAAAATCAGGTTACATATTTAGAAACCGATACAGATCTCGATTTGCAGCATCTGTTTTTTCTAGTGTGAAACAATAGACTCATTTTAAACAATAAGTGTTGGGCAAATGAGATTACAGTATGTTATCTTTAAATGCCATTTAATTAACATTAGAAAGTTAAGTGCGTAACATTTGTAAAACTGTGAACGTTCGCTCGTGTTATTTCCTCAAATGCGTATGTGAGGTGGATATATTCAATAACACTATTTGCTCATGACTCTTTACCCTTTTTTGTCTTTTGATACTGTTCGACAAATGTAGCAGCAGTGTTAGAATTCACGATAGTAAAAGTTAGCGGATAGATGTTTCTTAGGGCTGTCACGATTTATTTTCAATGGGCAGCCAATACAAAAATAAGCTGTCTTTTATACAACATTTGTTTCTCTGTTAAAAGCTACCGAGTGGAATTACAAATGAGAAAAAGAGGGGTAATTTTAATAATCACTCTCTTACACCTTATTGTGAAAAGATCAATTAAATAAGATAAAATTGACAATTAATTCCATTTGTAAGTTTTTAGCTTTGAGATAATTGAAATGAAAAGTGTTGTTTTCAGTTTTTCTTCAAGAGGAGTTTCTTTAAATGGCTAGTGTCATGTGTCGCTTAAAGTAGATTGTCTTTTTATATTAACTGACAACTGAGACTAATGTAATTTTGTCCCATAATGGGACGAACAAAAGAAATTAAACTGAAGCCTGCGAATTAGAATGATTACACAAACTTAGAAGGTAAAAAAAAACTGCCAGAACAATGCAACGGCTTGGAAAATGTCACGTGTGTTAAATTTCTTCATTTGTCATTAAGATCACGACAGAACCGGTAATGAAAAACAAGTAAAAGAACTTTTCTATTCGCACTGGGTTCTTATTTCATTAAAAGGTGGTGCCCCGAGTAACGAGAAAAGCTGCTGGCGGTTTATTAGGAGTATGCCCCGCAATGTAGCAGTAATTTTAATATAAATGAGCAATCAGAAGAAGTGCAATTGCAGTATCACATTGCCGCGTGTTATCAAAGGGCAAAACGACTGGGTTTTTTATCGCAGTATTGTGACGGTGTTGGGCTAAATGCCTAAGAAATGACTTCGGTCATATTTTCCATGGAAATCGAGTCATTGCCCGTACAGGAAAAGGTTACGGCAAGTCCAATACGCTGTATTGTTGTAATTATTAATTGGCTGTCTGGGATATCGGACAAAGGGAGATAGATCTGAGAAAAATGGCATCCATTTCTTTTATTCTGGATGGAATTGTCCGTGGGACTGGATCATCCAATGCAATCCACTCCGGCCAAATGCCTTCATTATCCCTGACCAAGATAAATCGCAATGACTTCCCAGACAAATCATATTCATGCATGATTTATTGTGCAGCCAAATTGAAAATATTATAGCGACTATGAAAGAAATCAAACTGCGGGTTCCCACTGGTCATAAACTCAGGCATGTCCTATCAAAATTAATTCCATCACATAATTTCATTGTTGATGGCTTAGTTGTTGTTTTTCTGCCTTTTCCCCTCGAATAGAAAATGAAGATTGGATAAAATGGATGTTGCGTTAGGGACACAGAACCAAATGAAATATCGTGCCCATTTGCTACTTAAACCCTCCCCTTCAAAACTTTCCCCTTCCCTCCCCTACCCCTCGGAACAACCTGCCCTCCCAGCCCTAGAGGACGTAGATACATGAATATAGGTTTGCTACTTGCTTTATCCAAAGCACTTTGTCATAAGTGCTGGGGGTCAGCTTAATGCTGAAGCTCTACCAAGAGACGGGCCCTGTAAATGAATAAGAATGCCTGATTGTGATTCACAAAAGAGTCGAAGTTATGACAGAAAATGCCGCAACACTATGACATAAAAATGCATTGAATCATCTCTGTGGCTGAGGCTGGAATAAATCCAGATAGCCCCGGAGCTAGTAAGGTTTCCCTCTCCTGTAGGCCCCACAGTGGACTAAACCATACGTGGAATTGAAAGACAGTTCGTTCATTTAAGCCTAAGCCCACTGGTCTCAGTTGATCATTACCAACTTGTGCACCTGATTAAGCATTCATGATACACTGAAATTGTATGTGTCTCAGCATTTGGGCTTTAATATTCTTCTGCTTCCCCTCCCGTAATGCAATCCTGTAAAAAGCCTTTTTCCATAAGGCATTGCCACAATTTGGTAATCAGCCACAGTGCATGGCCTATGTTAATCTGAGCCTTCAAACTGTTTTAACCCACAGGCTCTTCTGATGGTGCAACATAACAGTGACACAGTGGAAATACTGCACTTTCAATAATGACGAGTTTTCCAGTAAAAAAATGAGACGATGATACTTTTCGCGCATCATTGGTACAGTGTCGTCCTAACTTAGAAACAAGAGGACAAAGAGCAGGAAATTAGGCGACATGACACGGTGCAAAATCCAAAAACAATTTTAGTGAAGTAAAACAAAGATTATTTTAAAAGAGTATGTATTTGTCTTGTACGTTGACATGGGTCGCACGTAGTAGTTGTTCCAGAATTACTTGTAAGATACTAGGACACACCTTGAGAGGTCTAATAAACTTTTTGAGGACAGGAAAGATACCAGAATATACATTTTTACACAAGTTAATTGCTTAGCACAAGTTTTAGAGTTGAGACACAAGTGAACGAATTACTTTCTTTCCTTAATAATTTCTTTGTCAATGAAATTTTATCGTCCACATAATCAAGAAGAATATTAATAGTGTTTTCACTAGGAGAAGCGTAAGCGGTCATCTCTTTTAAATCTATCGCATTCTATTACGAGACACTCCAGTCGCTTAGCTGTAAATAGCATTAAAGTTTTTATCCCTGTTACAGTGGCCATTCTTATAATCAGCCTAGGTAAGAAAAGTGTCTCTAAGCACTAAATGGTTACAGTTGGAAAGCCTTGTAATGAAAGCCATTTTATCATAAAAAGCATCCTATTTGAATTTACGTAGGTAAAATAAGACATTTATATTACTTTTTCCGTGTTATATTATGGCTGATTTCCTTTGAAAACGTCTCTAAGCAGGTTGGTAATTAGAATAATGACAGATATATAATTTACTCGCATGCAAAGCTCTGATTGGAATCTTACAGTGTACGTCTTGAACCGAATTATGAAGGTGAATTACATATTGTTCATTCAGATAAAGGCGAAATGTGAAACTAGGGTTCCCCTCCTGTACCAGTGATTTACCCCAACATAATCATCCCGTTTTACTCTCCTCATTAAAAAAAACTACCATTCTGTAGTTTGAAAGAAGCTAATCAACATTTGCTTTTAAACTGTAAAGATAATGGTAGAGAAGGGAAACCTGTGACATTATTAGTTTTTATTTTCTCTATTCCCTTTTCAGGGTTTTGCTTCTGTAGCATGTAGTCATGCAATATGATAAACCCGATTCTTAGATCTATAATTCTGTACCCTATCTGTAAATTGTTATGCAATGTTATTTTTTCGTCTCTTTCTTCGTCTCATTTTCAAGCCTAAGATTGCTTTCCCTTTGAGCTCCTTTGAAGCCTAATTATTAGGTGACATTACTCCATTATGAGTTCATATCAAAGTTTCACCAAAGTTTGGTCATTAATATGGACGTGACATCTGCTTTTTGTATAGGGTCCAGACTTCTGATTCTTGGACTTGCAATCTTCTTTCCCTTTTGATTGGACTAATTTCTTACATTTGTGATGCATGCTACATGTCATATGAAAGTATTCATACCGCAAATGGCTCCAATATGTATAAATAATATATGGCTCTACTTCGGGGACGGACGCACTTATTAAATCTAGCAGAAAGCAATAGATTTTCATTGGGGCCGAATTTGGGGATATTGTGCGCTGATCAGACCTTGTCTACGGGCTGTATTATCTCAAAACGAAGCTAGTCTGAACATCTTGAGGATTTGGGTCCTGAATACAAAGGCCGAGGATGACGACCGGTCATCTCCAGGCCCTAAATGTTTATCAGCTGCGGCTAATGTTTTTGTCATTTCTTCTCCTTGAGACATGGCCCTACATCTCTCTCTAAATTGTTGCCCAAGCAATTTTTGATATAGCTCGTGTCTGACCTATCTGTCTCCAATTACCTGGCCCAATTGACTGGACATTATGGCCAAATTCCTCCAAGTCATTCGGCTGTCTATCAGGCAAACCGTATTTTTCATTTAGCCCATTTAGACTTAAAGCAGTGGTCAGTTGTTCCAAGTCGTCGAGTGGAGTAAGAGGGTCCAGCCAATCAAGAAGAAAGACTCCGGCAATGGCCAGTACCTCGCTTCTAACTGGCAAATATTTAGGCTAAAACAATCAGCAGAATCAATCAAGCTGGTCTTTTGTGCTCAACACTTAGTTACCGCACCCTTTTCCAGTTCAGGAATGTCTAGGTAGGGGCAATCAGTGAGATGATTTATTTCCAATGCTAGCTTCATTAATGGCACCAAAACCCGAATAATCAACGACCAAATATCCATTTCCTTATTAGTGCAGATTGCCATTTATGGGACATGACCCGTGTTCTGACGGTGTCCCAAAGTTTGGGTGGTAACTACATGGATCTTTGGGTGAGCATTTTAGGTTGATGGACGTTTTCAGAAAGTTTCAGTCTGTTTGAATGTGAAGCGTAACTTACGTTTTCCAAAGAGTATTTTCTCGTGTATGTGAACTGTGTTGGTACATGTATCCTGATTTTGTGATGAAGATTTTAGATCCTAAAAACTATGGAACGAAATAAAAATTGCTATGCAGATGAAAATGGTAGGATTATGTACGCAATTGAGTTACAACTGTTGATATCATAAAACTTGTTTACTCAAAAGAGGTCATTTAATCTTGAGGAATTAAAGGGCACTTCCTTACAAATACATGCACCATAAAGCCTTCTGGTGCTGAAAGCATTTAGTTTTTACAACTTAAATATTTCGCTTGTTATGATCTTTGCAAACAATGAGTTACAACAACAAGAAACTAATTACAAAGTCGTACAGTTGTATCAAGTTCGTCTTTTGATCTGTTTTCAAGTACGGTACTCAAACAGCCACACTCTATTTTGTACAGCTTCTATGTAAGGTAACTTCCAAAAACGTGAGGTGTGTCTTGTAATTGGAGCTGTTTCGCCAGAACTGTTAAAATCTTATTTGCCAATTTATCGCAATCATAGAGATACATTGCAACCCGAACAAACTTCAAAGCAAGAAATCATTAGCAATTCATACCCCTAACTAATGGTCAATATTTTATCAGGAATTCCTACTTCTTCATTTCTAATTTATCAACAACAAAGGATGGTAACTTCTTTAGGGCTGATCCGGCAATGTCTTTCCAGAGTCGCATTGATACTGACAAATCCCACTTATGTCGATTGGGTGGCACAAAACTAAATTGTGATATTTTCGAAACTTTCGTAGACATAAGTTCATTTTGTGGGTGTGTTTGGAACGTCTACACCGGATTTTAAAGCCAGAGTACACCTTTCACCACCTGCACGCTTAGCCGCTTGTATCCAAAGACCCTTAGTTTTCATCCTTCGTGCTACACCTGCTTGAATTTGGATTTTGATGTGAACATTTCCTCCGAAGTCAAGGTGAAGGAAGTTTATTTATGCAAGAGATCGAGAAGCCAAATTAAAATTTCATTGTAAAGTCTTGGAACAAACCCCAAACAATGTTAAGTTGTTAAACCCCAACCCAAGTTAAGCCACATATCGAAGATGTGAATGTTTCACTTGTGAAATGGAACAGTCCTTATAATTACAAATGTTGATGTGCAATTCCAAAGTTGTTTAGCTGACAATGGTAAGTTAATCGGGCAAAACGATCCAATCATTACAAATGCATTTCATCCAGTCCTTCTGTGAAAATAAGGCGAGATTAGCAAGTAAGAATTGTAATTGCTTCATTTTGTCAGCTATTGTTACGAGTTTAAAGACCATCTCTCTTTCTGAAACGAGACTTATTATGATGTATGGTAAAAGTAATGAGCAAGCGCAGCAAAAATTAAGCATCGCCTTTATTTCTTGCACAGATAATCTTTGTAATCTTCTTGGTATAAAATAACGAGTGAATGCAACTCATTTAGATTAATGTAATGAAACATAGAGATCGGCAATTGTTTCCCTAAATAAAGCTAAAAAAGAGTGGAATTAACAAAAAAGTGATATCAGTAATACCACAAAGTTCTATTGTTATGTTTATTTTGTTCATTAAAAAGAACGGGGGGAAATTTTCTATTGATTTCTTCCCGTTTTCATTAGATTTCACCGGCATTTATCTATTAAGCATGTCATTAGTTGTGATGGAACCTTTTGGAAATTGTTGATTGAAACTTGGCTGATGCTTTATTTTAATTTCACAATTTGAGACTGACAAATTAATGTACCATAACAATTGCAGAACCATTTTAGTTCTTCGTAAGAATACAAAGAAAAATGTCACTGCTTTCAACTGTAACTCATCAGCAATCAAAAAGTTGAAATCTTTGTAATTTGAACTACAATTATTTTGATGGAAAATATTATTTTAACCAATGTTTGCTCATAATGAATTCTGATTTATTTATCTTTTCTAGGAGTAAGTAATTCCAAGCGATTGCCTGGAAAGATGGAAGTTTATCTGAAAGCTAAGCAACCAAATATGTACAAGTACTTGATGGAACGGCATCTGATTGCAGAAGTCATGGAGCGGGATGACGAAGATGCAAAATAGCACCGGTAGGAACCAATAATGTTAAGAAAATTTTCCTATGTTATATATTTACTTTAGAACTGTAGATTGTTACCGCCCGCGTACGTAGTAAGACGGGAAGGTAATATTTTGAGTTTGTCTGTCTGTCCACCAGGGGGTACTTAACCGACTTGTACAGGGGGGTACTCAGCCTGGGGGAATACTCATCAGGGGAGACTCAGCCCAGGAAAGAGCAGAAGGAGCAATTGCTACGCAGCGGGCGGTATGCCTCTTGCTTTCACGCAGGAGGACTTTCTTGTTAATTTTATAAACATTTAAAAACACTACGAAAGTCTGGATGTGACATATCAATTGTCTGCTGTGTTTTTAGCAAAAAGAGAAGTTCATTTCAATAACGAGTTATTTCTTGAAAACAAATACTATCTCAATTTTCTACTGTCTGTTTTTCTGTATCGTTAGTGCCTTCCACATAAATTTGTGATTTTTTGCACATTTATACATTTATGAAGTGTTGCAAAACTATTTACAACTTTTATCGGAATAGGAAAGAATTTTGCTTTCCTCATCTGTGACATTTTGGTTTTTGTATCGGATAACTTTTTCCATTGTTTCACAGTACATCAGCTAACTAATTGGCTTTGATCAAAATCTTCACAAAAGATAAAATGAACGAACCGAAACCACAGGAAATATTTAATCCGCAAACTGGTTTCTGAACTTTAACATGCGAAGATTTAACCTGTGTATTTGATCAAGAGATTATGCTTTCATTTTCTTGCCCTTACAATTCATACAGTACGAACTAATGGCTTTATACTTGCACAAATAAACTCAAGCACGTAAGGACTAGAGATCCACAGTGTGTTGTGTGGCAGCACTGTCCAGTGTGTGTACTTCTTGTTCCTCATTCTGTTGTCGAGTGGATGAGAATGTTAAAAGTAAATCAGTGGGATTCTCCACCATGTTTCCAATAACTTTTATCAGAGATAAACTTAAATTTTCCATTTTCCTACACAATTGGGTGAGTGCACTTAAATTGAAATTGAAATCAAGTGTCGATAGTTCTTTTGAAGGAGATATTTGTACAATTTTTGTTACTGATAACAATAAAATAACAATATTTGCTACATATATTGGTCTTTCTTGTGACACAGTATTTATGACGTAACATCACTTTTGTATGAAATTATCTTTTGTAATTACATTGATGTTTTTACGAGTAATTTATTGCAAAAAAAAAAAACACACAAACTTTGAACTTTTTAAATCTAGTCTTTCAAATGTCATTTTATGTTTAAAATTATCTCTGCATTTACCAGACCAAGGTGTTTGCTTTTCAGCGGGCAAAAACACTTATAATGAACTGAGGTAAATTGGAATAAATTGATGAAAAAGTTTTTAATACAAATGCCAAACTGGAAACTTATCAAGATGCCTTTGGTGAAAACTGTACGGTAAAAAGTTTTTATAAAAGAAGCATCACGTAAATGGGTGTTAATGTTAAAGACGTTTTTGATGAGAGTGTCGACGATTCCCAAGATAATTGCGGGTCAGGCTTGGAAACATACCAAATTACTAGCAACATTATTCAATAATACTTAAAGACAAATTTATGATACCCTTTTTCTTACAAGTTGAGCTCATGGGAAAGGATTGCATTAGGTCACCTTTTTAAAATGGGTGACTAGTTTCTGTGTAAAGAGAAGCTCAGTCAGAGGGTAATTAAATTGTAAATTCTTGCAAATGTGGCCCCAACTGGTTTTTGGAAATTTCATCTCTGTAAGTGCTTTAAATAGGTTATAAAAATAGTAATTATGCATTTCTGCTTGGCTATGCATATACATTACACGTAGTTATACTTTTTTCAAAACGGCAAATTGGCTGTATCTTTGGTCACACAGTAAAACCGGGGTCGCTGAATGTATGCTTGGATGAATTTGATTCACACCTTGTCAAGGAACATTTGCTGTCGAGCAGAAATGCAGCCAAATTATACACAATTGACCTATAAACTAAGGAAGCTGGGGACTCATGATATTTCCAAACTTGTACAAAATGTTCAAACGTAACTTGAATGATAGAGCATTGTGCGATTGAGAGAAAGGTCAAAAATCACGGGTGTCTTTCTTGTTTATTAAAGCAAACTGTGGATAATGCACCTTCCTCTTGCATGACAAAAATTCACTACTAATAATAGAAAATTCGAGATTCTTGTCATTAAACTTGTAAATTAGCCAATTTTACTTCCAAAGACATTCTTTGCTGTAATAATGCAAAACAGAGACAGTTTTTACAGCGTTTTACATGTGTTGAATGTACCCTGAAGGATTTCGTTATCTCAACACTTTTCTCACATTTTATTCTGATCAGTAAAAGAAATGTCACTAATTAAGTAATGATGTTCTGATGACATCATTCATAAAGTATGTATTCCCGCAGCATGAAAAGTTGCAACTAGATTTTTGATCACATTTTCTGCCTTAAGTGAATGAAATTCATTGTATGAATTAGTACATATCCGATATTTTATTAGACAACTACCAAATATAATTGGAACTCATTACTGAAAATCAGCACATGAAATTTGAAACTCCTTCACCGTGTTTTATTCGTGCACCTGCAAACTTTTTTATCCTGAGAATTTTTTTGGGGGAATTTTACATCCTTAATTGTCTTCAATTACCAAATAAATGCAGGTCACATTTGGAGGGGTGTTTAGCATAACAATGCCTAACAATTGCAGAGGTTTTTATCTGTAAATTGAAGGTGATTACCGGTAGGAATTCTTATCTTGACCTCGGCGTTTCTGTCTTGACAGCCGCTGCACTGTCAAGCTTTTGTTATTCAAGCTAACGAAAATTTTGCCCAAAGCTCAAAAGGACATATTAATAGGGGCAACTCTTTCATTCAGCATATCCCCCGCACCTCTTTGCATTTGTAACTGCTGTTGTTGTCATAAGCATTGATATTATATGTACATCTAGTGCATGCAGCTAATGTGTAATTTGGAAATTACACTGAAAACCTGTTTTGATTTTTGAGGACACCAAGACAAGTGACAGTTTTTCCAAAATTGTTATTCCGTGATTCATCAAGTGTGGCGACAAACAAATGGTCATAAGATCTCTCAGTCACTCTTTGTCCCCCTTAAATTATGACTCGAATATACAATTATTTGTATATTAATGTCATCAGCGGGTAGTTTCCTGTGTACATTCAACTTCGGAGAAAGGGGGTGTCAACTATGAACCAGCCTTGTGCAAATTTAACCTACACGACAAGCAAGTGGTCAGTTAATGTGATGACAGCTTATTAAAACCAGCTATGCTTAAGCACACAAACGGATCCCTTTCTCAGGACCAACCAGACATTTTTCGTTTTTGTATTTAAAAGCTACAGAAATTGGCCGTCCTCTTGGGGTCGTCGGACATAACAATGACCTACGTTGTGTATGTAATTTAGACTGATTGTGAGCCGTAATTCACATTCCAAGCCTCACCAACCCACACAAAGTTTCATGTAACAACATGTCTGGCTAATATTACATATGCACAAATAAATGATGATACGGTTGTGCCCAGAATCCATAAGTAATACCCGTCTTGTTGAATTGGACAAAAGGCGAGTCATCATAATTATCATGAATTGCGGTGGCCTGACGTCTTGTGTATCTCAACTGCGTTTATTTTTCTGAACGGGGTCTGCTCTTTTAGAAATTAATTCTTGGAAAAAAATATGTACAATGTAAAGGGAATTGGATGATCTTCATTCTAGTCACATGCAATATGATTCCGTTCCATAACAATTTATTCCCCAGTCATCATAATCTAGGATTTCTTGTTATCACACAACTCTTGGATTACTTTTGTAATAAATTGTTGTACGTGACACGAGAGGTACTCGATTGGAGTCGTCCACCTGAGATATCTCCGATTGAAAAGAAACGTTTAAGTACGTAAGCAGCACGACTCTTGTCGTTGAAATTAAAAAAAATTACGTCATGAACACAGTTCAAATGGTGCCTCGTGATGTTATTAGATCTAAATGATGTCATGGCAGCATTCTGTGTAAACAAATTCCAACCAATAAATGCAGCTTAAAGTATGCCTACTTATCATAAAACTGCCAAAGGCTTGGGTGCTAAGAGTCCCCTGGACAGGACAGGATGTTACGATTCCCTCGAAGTAACCGATAAGGTGACTCTAACGAGCCACCAATAAAAAGGCAACCAACAAAAAATTTCATTTAGTAACAAGATCAATTATCTGGATCCTTCCCTCGCAAATATTTGCACAACAAATGGAAAACGTTCTTTATTAAAGCCGTCATTATGTCTGAAAAAAGGGACAGACAAAATTATTACATGTACCTGTGGTTTTTGTCCAGGTGAGTTACTTCATCAAGCTATTTGAATGATGGCATGTATCCTTAAGCACTACTCCAAATAACTGACTTCATTCCTACAATTAAATGAAAAAAGTGAAGATGCAGAAATTTCATTTGAAGTTATTAACCTTTTTATGAATAAGTCTGTGCGGTCTTTACGTCATTCAAAATGTGAACAAAAGGAAATTAGTGGAACGGTTAGGTCAGATAAGGGTATTTCCAAATTTAAAAGTCTTTCACCAGACTGGTTTCAATAGTTCTTACGTTTTAACAAAGGTTAAAATTTCAAGTTGTTTGTCTTCTTCTTCTCTATTTTATTTCGCTATAAAATGCCACAGGTTGACTGTTAAGCTGAACTTCTCCCAGTTCATATCGCAAAAACTGTGGGGATTATTCATGACGATAATCTGGATAAAACTGGATGGTGGTATTTACGTAGCTATGAACTGGATGAGTACATTTTTTTGTCTTAATATCGCTTTCCCAAAAAGAATTTAAAAGCATGGCAAAAGTTGCGAGCCCTTTTTTAAAACCAATCTGTGGCTCATAGACGCCTACATTTTTCAAGTCCATGTGGTCATGTCCAGTGTAGGCGGATATGACTTTTGCCAGCCTTCTGAGAGTGCTACAACTGTTTAACAACGAGGCTTTAACTTAAATCCTAATATTTTGGAACCCTAGAAACGAACAGATGGCAGCAAAGGCTGGAGTATGTTGATGCCAGCACACCTCGCCCCTCACGAAGGAAAAAAGATTATTTGTTGATGTAATTCAAGACTTTCCAAATTCCTATTTGAAGTACAATGAAGTATTAACCACATCCTACTTATTATATTTAATACGGTTGGATATCAAAATGTAACGCAGGTGTAGGCTGTGGGTGTATTTAGAGGCAAAGAAGGGAAAATCTTTTTCTCTCTTTGAGTAACCCCCACTCTTTGAATACGAAAAACTCTTCATACTTCAATTGTACCCCTTTATCTGTACATCAGGATGAATTAATGAGGTCTTAGACCTTCAGACTGGGCAGACTAATGCTAATACTGTAAAGTACTGATCCCTTGTCCAAATAAAGGCAAGGAGGTACACCTTTCAGTGACTGTTTCTGAAACATAAATCCATTAATTTTGTAGCACTATAATTGGTTTGCAAAAAAGAAAAATAATTGAATCCACAGTTCGTTACCCTACTAAAAATTGAAAATTCAATGAAAGACATTGGCAATCTAAGTTTTTCCCAACAGGAAAATATTAAAAACTAATTCAGGAAATTAAAGAAAGGAAAATTAACGGTACTACAACTTTGAAACTCATTACATAGGGTTATCAGTTATTAGTGACAGACAGAAAAACCTTTTGTCCAAAAGGGGTATGCAAATGGCACTTCTGTACCTTTATTTCCTAAGCGGACAACGTGTTATTAAGCATACACCAAGGGGCAAATTCCTTCACGGGTGAGGGGAAGACAAAGCAAGTATTAGTGATTTATTAATCTACATGAAATTACAGTACGGGGGATACTTTTGAATTCGTCCCTTTCAGAAAAGACTGAAGGGTTGTTTTGTGATGTATCTGAACCGAGTCAACTTTAATTTGGTCAGGTTTTATCCATCATCACAATGAATTGTCTACTTAAAACATTCCTTTGAAACTTCAAAATCTTGTCCTTTTGTTTGCCAAATTTCTTAAAGAGTTTAGGGTGCAAAAAAGAGGCGAGACCTTTTTGCTTTTGTGCTGTCTGTCATGCACATGTGACTGCGCGAAATTTTCCTTTGGACGACTTTAATTGTTATGTCTTGGTTTATTTTTTTTATTTCCCAGGGTAAAGCTTTCTGGAATGAATGGAATCCTTTGATTAAACAGCAATTATTTGCAAGTAAAGAATTTAATGGTATCTTGGAAAATGTTCATAATAAGATAACAAGTGACAGGTTATGTGGAACATTACCTGGGATCTTATAGTACCATTATCTTTGGGGTTGCACCTGTTCATTAAAACCCGTCTGTGATCCTTATTTGGTGAGTTTCCTCCAAACTGAAACTGCAGGCATGCAGGTACAATGAACTTTAAGAAAATAGCTACGAATTGGGAAATTAAAACTTCCGTGTGGTGCGCAAAAACAACAGAAACGTGCTGATCGAGGTGCGACACAAGTACGAAATTGCTGTTCGCTTAATTGCCACCAATTGTTTGAGGCAACAAAGACTCACAGGGCTATCAAGTACAAGTTTTGAAGCCAACAATACAACGCGGTCTTCTTATTAGTGGTCTTTTTGTGAAATTGAATGCATAAATATCGCCCTGGCAGTGATGTGTAATCGACCCCGAAGGGGCACTTAATTTCTACTATTTTCCTTTTTAGGGAATGTGACATGTCATAGGTTATAATTTTCCACGTGACACTGTTTCAAGTCGTGCAAATGAACATGAAAAAATTGTCTGGGTGATGAGGGAGTTTTTCCTTGTTTTGAAGATGCAGTGACTTGCAAACAGCAAGTAGACCCTGGAGATACCCAACGAATACAATCCACTAACAGGCCCCTCTAGCAAAACCACTCCTGAAGAAATTAAATAAAAAACTAAATGGCAACATGGAGAATGAACTTGATCAAGCAGAAATTCATGCACCAGAAACAAATAACATGAGGACGCCAAAGTAGCAAGAGGGAATATTAGGTTATCTCTATGCAATTGTGCAATTCTGATGAACATAATTGAACCTAAGGCTTTTCAACATTATCATCTCATATCTTAGATACTCTCACAGCTGAAAATAAATATGGCTTCTGAAATATTTATGGACATGACATGGCAGCCTAAGATGGGATTAGATTTAATGCCTACAAATGTATAATTTGTCTTTTGCTGACAAAGGAAATGGTCTGGAATAAATTTCAGTTTGTGATCCTGCTGTTGTTACTTGAAACACAATTCTTTGCATTCTCAAATATTATGATTCTGTCAACGCAGTTTTTAAACTCAAAATAGTTTATTCACTGAAAAATGGTAAATTTGAAGAGGTACAAAATAATAATTTTGATCAAGAATTTATTAAACCAGTAGGCGATCCAGAAACTGGGTAGGGGGACTCCTAGAAACATGAAATCTTTTACAACCACTTTGACGCCGAGCTCCCCCAGCCCCGGATCCTCCAATGCAAACGATAGTGTTTTGTTGCTTTACAAAACATGGAAAAGTTCTAGTTTTCATTAATATGTCTTCTAAAATCCCATTATTGCCAACTTGGCATCAGGTAAGTTCTGGCATGAGACGAACTAAGACATCGTACATGTAACAGATTTGTTTCTCAAGTTTTTCCTAAATTGACCACATTTTAGTTTCTAGTTTTGTTTTGGAACATATCATTTTTTGTGCGTGTGACATGGAAGTATTTTATTTGTAAATTGTGAATTAAAGGATTTTTTTTTGCAAATATGTGTATGACTGTGACTTAAGATAAAGGAGATAAATGGTTGGCAGATATGTTACTATTTTATTGTTGGTTATTTCTTCAATTTCAACTTAAAGATGAAAATTATTTTGTAAATTATAAACATTCAACGTTAAATCAAATTAATTTTAGGTTTATTAAGATCTAGAAAATAGATATGAGAAGTAAATAAATAATTATGGTATTTGAAAATAAGATGGTAATTTTTTTCAAACTAAGGAAGGACTTTCGAATTCGACTTTCAATGTACCCACCCTCCCTCCCCTCCACCCCACACCCAAAAAGTGTGACAATTTATCATCTCAAGCTGGTCATTTTTCAGATACCAAAATTATTGAGCTATTTGAGTATGACACACATGCTGCCATGTATGTCAAAATTAGGTCACTTTCATTATGACTGCATACCAAATGTTCATTTATTAATTAATATTTTACACTGAACTCTAAACTGAATAAAAAATAAAAATCAGCTGTGAAAAAAACCCCAAAATACCAAAAGCAGAAAGAAGGCAGCTATGTCATCTATGCCAATTTTATGTTCGTGAAAAACTTGGTTCACAAATCAACAAGCGCACACACGCGGATAAGCACATTACTGATCAGTTTGTCACATAAAAATTAAAACTTTGAATCCAATCGAGTTTTTTCCCAATTGAATTCTGTAGAAGCTATAGAATTTGTAGAATATTTTTGTAAAAAAAGACAATTCGAACCTGCAAAATCTCGTGCGTGAGATAGAGATGTTAGCAAAGCACCAACAAGACAAAGGTAACAGAGAAGATTTTACTCCTACCCATGCTTCAGTGATTTACCAGATTCCCTGAATTCCCTCATTCCACTGAGTTCTATAAAGTTCTGCTTCATTTAGGAAAAACTCTGTTGGAAAATCAAAGTAGAAGTTTTTCGTCAAATATTCTATGGACTCGCATATCCGCGCGAGTCACATGACTGGTCAGTATTGTAGATTTCATGCTTCAGTTGACTATTTCTGCCGATTTTCTGGAGTTATTGTAGATATTTGTAATTTTGACACACATCAATACAAGTAACACTGAACGTGAATGCCGGATAATTCCGAAAAAGCACCAAACAGAAAATAGAGGTATTTAAGCTTGTCGCTGAATATAAGCATCAAGACACCAGTTTTATGGTAATAAATTCAGATTGGTAAGTTCTGAAGAAGGCATTTAAGATCATAGCTTTTCGAGTTATATTTCCTTTCAATCTCTCCAGATGGTGACTGCAAAGTCACCTAAACAAATACAAGAAGTTTTGGTGATTCTTTAAAATGGATAATTTTTTAGATCTGCTTTCATTTTCTTTTTCGGAAGTTGGAACTTTCTTGAATTTTTTTTTCGGAAAATTTGGATAGAATCGATCCCATCTGACAAATCTACAAAATGGCAACGACCGCTTAAAGCAAAGTGAGTTTCAGTTTAATTGAGTCTAATATCTAGTAGGAAGAGCGTTACCCAATTTTCCCTGCCATAGGTGCCCGACCTGAGATCATTTTGAACTCTTGTGTCTGCATGAATAGAGTTTTTCACAAACTTTCCACAATACAAGAATGCCAACATTGCCAACTTCATTTTGGTTCTGTCACTAAAAATCAACTAGTCCAATGAAGTATTTGAACTTGAAATGTAATCCTTGTATATCTCCTGATTTCTAATTTCATATTCACAAACATCAGTTGGTGCAAATAAAGGGGAAAACTACAAATAAACGGGAATACAAAGTTGGCAATAATGCCAACATTGCCAACTTTGTGTGTTTTTGAAAATCTCGAATGAGATCCTTAATATATTGACTCGCGAAAACGGACTGGGTGATTTCTGACTCCCTACACTTCCCATTTAATCTTCCACAGATTAATTATCTGATTACCGAATACTCTATCATAGGTTGGGATTGCTGCCAAATCCAGTGATTGCTTAACTGTTGATTTTTTTCATTTATTACTTGGCCACATCAAACTAAAATGAGCTGCCGTTTTTTATTACAAAAATCCAGCCTTTGCAATCAGAGAGCTTCCAAGCATATCTTTGCAATCAGGCATAATGGGAGCGCTCTCTGGCTTATTATACAAACTTAATTGCCAATATTTGTGACATCGGGCCATTTTCATACTCCATAAAGTTATGAACTTCTTATCAAAAAGCTGATCCCCTTGTGTGATGCAGAGCTGGGATGGCAACACAAAGGGCCACATTTTACTCTTAAGAAATTGTTTTAATTCAATGTTTTGTCTGTGTACAGGCTGCATAAAACAGTTTTCATGTTTACCCAAAGAAGACATTTATGTATATTATCTTGGGGCTTCCGATATGAAATGGGTTCAATTCATGGCTATTGAAAGTGATGCAACATGTTTATTGATGGAAATGGCACAGCAATAAGTGCTGAGTTGATTTCAATAGGTCCACATCTATATTAGCACAGTAGTATATTAAAACAGAATATTGGCTACAATATGTTTTGCTTTAGCTTTGGGAAATGTTCTGTTCTGATTATATTTGTCATAATTGAGATGATGTGCATTGAGATAAAATCTTTGTCGGTACATGATCGTCCACAAACATTGATATATTTTGCCCTTTATTTTATTTCCTATTTTCTTTCCTACACTATTTTTTCTAATTGTTCTAACCTAATTTATTACCATCCGTGTATGCGGATAAGTAATAATGTCAGTCGGGTTTGTCTGTCTGTCTGTTCAGGCTATAACTTTTGAACCGCTACAGCTAGGAACTTCATTTTCAGTATACAGATACATCTTGACCATATCTAGGTATGCTGTATGCTTATGTTCCACTAAAAATAATTAAAAGGTCAAGGTCATCTGAAGATTAAGGTCAAGGTAATTCAACATCATGGTTAAATGAAAGGAAATCAATTTTCTGTTGATTGTAAATGTTTTTATAATTTATGTATTACACGGATGGTATGCCTTCAACTGAAAGGCTTTCTTTTTTATTTTCAAAATGAACTTGGAACAGTTGATTGCGTTAGTGTCATTACCCTTTGAATTTTGTCTCATTAATAAAACTCAGCAAGTATTCTAAATTGAAATACCTATGAGTGTGAATAAAGTCGATCACAAAAAGACTTCAAAATGACATCACAACACTTTCTTTCCTTCTCTCCTCTTTCATTGCCGAAATGTCAAGGTTAAATTAGAATCTACTTATTTTCTGTTCCAGAGTACAGTCCAAGTCAATTTATATCCTATTGTGGTCATCTCGCTTTAGAAAAGCAAACATAGGTGTTTAGAATGGGGACAGGTAGATCAACACATCTCAGTGGTCTGTAAACAAATCCTAATTTACAAGGTTACTGAGGGTTTGACCACGGAACAAAAATTCATAAGTATCTAGAATTTGCGCATCGTGTTGGGTGTCCTCCTGTGAATATCAGAGGAATAAGTAATTAACTGTTTTACAACATTCTTTCTACTCTGCTTCACCCAGACGTTTTGTGATTTAACTTTAGGCTACATCTCTGTGAGCTTATTTGTAATTGTGATAGTTTCTGTATTCTTCAAAGAGACCACACATTTCATACAGTGCAGAGCTCCAACAATTGAGTGTGATATTAGTTTTACATTTCAGTAAATTCCTTTGATTGTGTTACATTTAGTGGGACAAGGGTTCTGTGTGTTCTTTTTGAATTTAAACTGCATACTAATTGAGTCAAATTTTGACAAAGTTAAACATTTAACCAGTGGAGTGACATGCCTTTAAGTAATGTTCTGCATACTTGACCCCATCTTTAATAACCAGCGGATTTAAAAATTGTGTATCACTTTCATATGTTTTCTGAAGAAATGATAGAGGCACAAAAAGCTTTCAAGACAAACTGAATTGAAGTTACAAGGGGCGCTTGTCATCAACTGTTTACCGTCCTTTTGTATGATGTACCTTCATTAAAAATCTAATCACTATCAAGCTCAAGAGATCCAAAGGCTAAAATCTGTGTCCTCCTGCGAGGTTAATTTTCCTCAAGATATTTTTAACGAGATCAATAAATAATAGCGACGTGGTAATAATTATTTCAAATACATATATTGATCCACAGCCAGTTTTATTTCAACAGATACAAAAGAAAAAGATTTTTTCTTTCACTGAACAATCAGTCCTATCTACCGACGAAAGCTAAAATAATTTTACAAGCAGGAAATTTTCATGACAGATACACTTGTTTGTGAATGCGCTTTCTTTATTGTTTGTGACGGGGTGCAATGCGTTGTTATATTTCACTACACTGAGTATTTACCAGTAGATTTACCAATAGATTTTGAATAGAATTGCAGGCGTTGTAGGGTAGCAATGAAAATGTCAATAATGAAGCTGCATTCACTTTAAAGACTGATGACTAACAACACAGCCTCCTAACAACCTATTGTTTTAGTCGTGGAATCCAACAACGGCTGAAAAAGTGCTCATAACGGTGGTCCCTTTTGGTAATGTATCAAAGTGAAGACTGTTTACTGTTTGACCCACGTATGAGCCATTTGGTTTCACACGAAAAGAGCAATTAATTAGGATTGGGTTAATTAGTAGGGATTTTTTCCTGAAGAAGAAACCGCCACCCAAAAATATACGTTTTCAGTTAGGAAAATTCTGTATAATTTTGACCATCATAATTCATATGTACTGACCAATTAAATTTAGATACAAATTACAACTTTCATCAGTAAGTTTAAGCCTGGCATCGGTGTTATTTGGTGGGACCATAATTCTACCTTTTCTTTATGTCGTGTCTGTCCGGTTTATAAATAATGCAGTACGTATATGCCAATCAAGGTGAATATCTATCCCCATTATGCAGACCAATTTTATGAAATAGTAAGGTAGGATCCAAAGAACCTTTGTAGTCATTATTTTTCTGTAATCAGTTGCTTATTCACCACAAAAGATATAATGTTGAAATGGCTTATACTTTCTGTGAATATCGAATAGAGCTAATCATAGTTTATGGTTCTGGTCAACTTGTAGGACACAAACATTTACATAAATAACGCCTTTTGAAATAAAAAAGGGTCAAGAGATGTCTTTCATTTTGGACAATGGCTTCTTGAGTGATCCCCACTTCTTATATTTTAATACTAAGGTCACTTGCTGTATTCGTTAAAATATTTACGTTAATTGGATTCTTTTTGTGTTGAAAAAGTATTCAACTCACTTGTTGGTATGAAATCAGAATTTAATTAAATTTTAAGCACTCAAAATGGAATATTAGTTAAAAGCGAAGCCTAGTTGTTAGGATCGAAGCACACGTTCACAAAGTGCTTGTTTGAGTTGAAAATATCCCCATCAGGGCACACCGATCCATGTCATTCAGATGGCAGCACCAACCAGTTACTTAAATTGACAAGTCTACATCATAAGTTGAATGGCACTTGAGGGCAAATATTTGCTATTTTTTCAGTAAATGAGAAAACTTCGTTCATTTTTTGCCAGGGACGGAAAGGCCAGCTTGGAATTTACAGATTTTACTCTCATTTATTGTGGGTTTCCTTCTTCTTGATTTAATTGTTTCACAAGAAAAGCTGTCCAGAAAAACACTGGCACTTCGTAAACATTCAACTTTTTCTATAATTCGTGTATTTCTGCCAAATTCTGGCAGAATCCTGCCAGCATTGGTGGCGAAGAGCAAAATACAAAAATTGCCCCTTGTGATTGAACCCAGAATGTCTTGATCATCACTCTAACACTCACTCTACTGACTATACTAGGCAGGTATGTGTTGCATAGGAGATTTTTGTGCTTTGTTTCATGCACCACTTCATATTTGGATTTTGATCTTTTCTAGAATCAATAGAGTATAATTTTTTAAAGGCCATGGTGATTCAGACTGGCAACTAAATGTTGACTTAGCTTAGTCAGTAGAGCATTAGTGTGATGATTAAGAGGTCCTGGGTTCATAATCCACTGAGGGTAATTTTTTGTTTTGCTCTTTTCAATCAATGCTGGCAGGATTCTGCCAGAGTTTGGTAGAAATAAATGAATTATGGAAAAACTCAATTATATCATCCTCAGACATGTATTCTCCCCAACAAACTAATCTATTCACAGCAAATGCTTTGGCAAGTTTTTCTACTGTTAGTAACAAATGGTTATTTTTGTAACTTTTAAAAGGTCCATTTTTTCAGGTGGATGGGTACCACAAGGAATTGGCTATTATTTTTGCAAAATGGTTTTATGATCCATTTAAAGGTTCAAATACATTATCCACACATGGTTGCAATAGCTATTAAAATAATGAGGTTTAATATCAAAAGCTATTGTAATGGTCACCATAAATATTTTGTGTCATATTCCTCATCAAAGATAGATACCTTTACCACATTCATGATCCTCCACTTTATTGAAAGCAACAATACTGCATGCTCTAATTCAATGAACTTTAATTCTCCCTCAATTTGGATCCCCTTTAAATTCCAAATTGCATACTGTGTTGTACATTTTAGGAAATCTTGACTCCAAATTGATCAAAGAACTTTCCCACTGTGCTACTATTTTGGCTACATTTCAGGACATTTTTTTTCCACATTGTTGATGAAATTTATGGAATTACTTTTAATAGTAAAACTGAGTAAAGATATTTTTTTCCAAATTGTTGATAAAATTTAGGGAATTACTTTCAACAGTAAAACTGAGTAAAGATGTGCATGAGTGGTGCACATCCAGGAGCCCATGAACCAGTTTCATTTTTGTATAAGTAGTCACACATTTTGGCAGAGAAATCATACCTGCCCTTGAATTGATTGGAGAAACATCAAGAAGAAGAGGAAATAGGAACCTCTCTGGGCTTTCTTTAGTTTCCAGTGATTCTATATTGGTTTCTATCAGTTTTCATGTTGGTTACCAGAAGATTTAAATATTCTTTTGTGAAATTGAAATACTGAACTAATCCCTGTTTTGTACCAAATAAAAGTTCTTTAAAAAGTACATAAAGTAATGTAGCTAAGGATAAATATATATACTCCAGGAAAATGAAGTATATAGGATTTAAGCATAATGATGGCACCTTCAATTACTAACCAATAAAGTTAGGATGAATGTCACTGATTAGTAACCATGACCCCTGAAATATGAGTTAAAATTTATACCCAGCTTACACACAAAGGACTGTACCACTCTTATTTACCATTTCCAGACTTTCTGTGGGCATCATCCAAACACTATGAGAAAAGTATAAAGTGCAAATTCTTGTATTATTAAAATCTGATCCATTGATACACCTTACAAGATACACTTTAACCAAGTACTAGCCCAGCTATAGTGAATATTGACAATCATTTATAATTAAAATGACCATTGTAATCTTGTCACATGACTTTGAGTTTCCAAATGCTAAATAATCGAAATTGAGAATTTCATCAATTTTTCTTTTTAATTTTTTTTTATTATAGTGTAATGGTTTTGGCTCTCTTTTCTGCATACTTAAATTTCAGAACCCTTAGGTTGGACTCTGGGGAGTCAAAACATTCTAGAAACAGTCAAGATGGATGTACTTTTTGAAGAACTTTTATTTGTAGAATTTTGTGATTCGGGATAAATATGAGTTCTAGAGTGTTGCGAGTCCTTTTCTTCAAGAGGCGCGTTTCTGCAAGCTTCCCGGAATACTCACGTGTTTTGAAAAATTAGACGCGACACAATACGCTGTTAAGGCTTTACATAAAAAGATCATTTCAAATTATTATCATTATCTGGGTACTTTGATGGAAAAAGTAATGTTTCCTGTAATTTCAATCTAGGCACTTAACTTTTCCACAGTAAAATTTACTCATCCAAAAGAAGATCACATGTACCTATTAAACGCCATTATATTACTTTGGTAAAAATCCATTTTCTGTATTTATGTCCCTTGAAGGAATGACAGTAATTTTTCTTGATGACTACGATCATCAATAACTGTCCAAAGAATAACAATGCCCCATGTGTTCTTTTTAACAAGTTTCTGTTCTGTCTTTGAGCACATGAAGATCTCGCTATTTATACATATTAGTCAAAGCAAACCCTACATTATTATTGCCTAATATATCATTTTGGACAATAGCCCTCCATGTTCTGAATTGCATAATGAATGACCTTAGTAAGATGTGTCAGAGAGATAAAAGTCCAAATAACACCCATGTAGATTGCTTTCAAAAATACCGGCCTTATCTTTAACGGAACATAAATCCAAACTTTTTGCTCAAAACCTTTTTGGACATGTACTGGTTTACTGTGAATTAATTACAGTGGGAAGACAAACTGAAAGGGGCTAGAATCCCAAGTTGCGCACAACCATAAAAAAGATTAATGTTGTATATGATAAATGTGGTTTATGATTAATGACCAGTCAGGGTAGGCTGAAAGGATCCATCCAGGCCTTTACACAGGTATTCATGAATAATAAGTAGGGAGCAGAAGCTGCACCTTGCACAACATATAAATAG
>JBCAUG010227268.1:0-18848 GCA_038406175.1 Haplosyllis leylae | reverse complement strand
CCACTGCCCCCTACCTTCCATATGCAAGGTTCATTTCAATCCCACCTCGCGTGCTCCCCTCCATGTGAAAATAATATCTTTCATCTCTCGTGCAAAAAATGCCCAAAAAGTCATGCAGCAACCCCGATTCCATCAATAAGGTACCTCTACGAGTCACCAACAATGATGTTTAATACTTTCTTTTCATTTCAACAATGCTGTTAATTTTTTCAATAGACGTTTTTTTTATTTGATGTTTTCCGATGAGATTTCATCTGAACTTTATATTGGTTCATCTCACCATCAAAGACTTATTAATTTACCTTATAAGGAAGATTCGCACCTGTCACGTGACCGCTGGTGACCCAGTTTGCGTTTATAATAACAAATAACTCACCTGAAAAGAGTTAAGGCTAAATTGTAATCATTCCAATGTGATACAAGTATTTTGTTGCCAAATTTATAATTCTTGCTAAAATTAATGCTGCTTTTACAGCTATTTTGTTGCCAAGGCAGCGATGGAATACGTTACCAAGTTCAGGTGATAACAGCTTGTTAACTAAGGTAAGTTATATCGATTTACACACCTGCCAGTGGCATTCTTTTACTTCGAAAATGGTTATAAGTGGTAAATATAATATTTTTAAAAGACGCATCTCTGACGTCATCAATAGCATGGTGTTTATTTGTAAATGATATGGTATATATCACTTAAGTATGTGTTTGCTTTTGGCCAGTAAGCCATCAGCTGATTAGACACTGTAACACAAGGGGGTAAAACTACTTCATTCCACCCACCAAAGCAAGCTGAAAACTCCTAGACAGACAGTTCTTAATATTGAAGGTTTTCATTTTCAGGCAGTTTTTAGAAAAATTGGTCAATTGGTGGTTGACGCCCCTTAGGGGTTAGTGCCCCCTCTGGGAAATCCTGGATCCGCCACTAGTGCGGGAACTGACACCGAAGAACCTGACCACGTCCTCCCCACTGTAACTATTCAACTTGGTTAATTTTTTTCTGTCCCTGTCAGATCACTGCTCTAGCATTTTAAGGACCTTCATTGGTGATTGACAAGGGATGCAGACAAGGTTTCCGGTACTGAGGGGATTAGACCGACTCAAAGGCATGGGAACCCGCTAATTTTAGCATTACTAAGAAAAGCCCACAAAGTTGCCCCCCCCCCCTGCAATTACGTCTTTGCTTTGTTTTATGAACAGCAATCATGTTACGACAACGATGTGAAATTGCGTTAATTTCATTTGCTGCAGACATGATAGATTCCTCTTGACGACCACACCCTCCCCAAAAAGAACACGTGATTTCTTTGATCAGTGATCAAAGTTAATTGTTGCCAAAAGTAGTTTTATCTGAAGCAATCCAAATGATTGTATGAAAGAGGAAAATGTTTTTTCTCTGTTTGTCTTGTGGTCAATAATCTATTCCCGGCACATGTTATGACTACTTGCTGAAATTTTAGATCTGGATAGGAAGCAGGGAGGCCAAATGGAGGACGTGAAGATTTCTAACGGTCCCCATAATCCACGTCTCTACGATGGCACCACGGCGGTGAATGGTGACATTACGACGCCCAGTAATGGTGATGTCTTCACGCGCACCGAAGACGACGTCGTGGAAATACTAGACGCGCCGAAAGGACCGGGAGATCCGAGAAGAGAGACCTGGGGAGGAAAGGTAGGGACATTGACAGATTTGTTTGAAGTTAATGTGGTTTTAATCCATCATTGAAAGAATTGGTAGAGAGTCTAGGATGACTGAATCTACTTTGTCACTGCATGTTATGGGTCAAGCCAGAAAAAATATCCCTTTTAATTTTTCTTACACTCAAGACCATATCCATTTCTTAGTACCTTTGGGAACTCTACTCTAAAGTATTCATACTCTATGTTACAAACTACAGATAGAGTTCCTGCTAACATGTATTGCTTTCGCCGTCGGTTTAGGAAATGTGTGGCGATTTCCATATCTCTGCTACGCGAACGGAGGAGGCGAGTATATTTGCATTAATTTAACCTGGTTGACTATTTAATAAAAATGATTTTGATGGACTCTATGACTCAGGAAGTGATAAAATAAAGTTGCTGATCTGCAATCCTAAGTTAGGCTGGAGATTATGCTGTGGGCTAAACGTCTGTAATCTTTGGGTGGGTTTTTTTCTAAATTGACTTTATTTTGTTGACTGTTCTGCAGGAGCGTTTCTGGTACCGTACACGCTGATGTTAGCGTTGCTGGGTCTGCCACTGTTTTTCCTTGAGCTTGCGCTTGGTCAATATGCCTCGGTCGGACCCATCACCATCTGGAGACTATGTCCTATATTCAAAGGTATTAACACCCTCCTTTTATGAAAAGATTAGTAGACTATTTGACACGCTATTATTAGTAGAAAAGTTAAAACTGGTCATATGGTCTAAATTCTGACAGTGAAAAATTCTTCTTCTCCTTTTAGGTATAGGTTACTGTGCAATAGTTGTGTCTTGTCTCGTATCCATCTATTACAACGTTATCATAGGCTGGACTCTGTACTACTTCTTCGCTTCTTTCACCAGGTAAACTACTTCCCAAGTAGCAGTAACTTATCTGCGGTGTAATTTATTCAGAAATCATTCTGCATTATAAGACTAATTAAAGAACAATTTAGGGTTAGGGTACAGGTTGGGGAATGGTTATGGAAGAGGCTGAGCCAGCATGTGAAACCCGTTCGTTCCTTTACATTTATGATTTTTAAAACATTCTTCTTTAGTTTTAAAATATTTTGTATAACTTTCATGCAGTGAATTACCTTGGAGTCATTGTAATAATACATGGAACACAGCTAAATGTCGGGAATATCCTGATATGGGTGAGTGAAATTATTATGATCATAATTCCTTCTGACGCTAATAAATAAGTCGACCGGATTCGTATGATTTAGGGTTTTGAGGGTTGTAGTGGAAATTTAATCACATTTTTGCCAGGGGTTACCCTGGAGAGATTCACAGAAATGTAAGGACTTTTGTACTTCAAATTAATTAAAATAACAATTTATTCAGTAGTGCTTATGAAAGGGGTCACTTTGATAATCCCTCTTTTTCTCTCAAGATTTTTTCAATGGAAACACTTACTGAAAATGACTTTAATCTATCAAATATTGACCAAACAATGCCTTAAAAAGTATTTCCCAGATCTCTTTGTTTGTCCTAAATGGCTCTGGTCTCCTTAAAGAAACAATTTGTCTATTTCATGTTTCAGATACTATTGATACAACCACAACTCTTGCCACTACCACAACCTTGATCAACAACATATCAACAACCACAACAACCACTGTGACAGCACTGTCAACAGCATTGCTAAACAACCTGACGGAATTGACGTCACCTGCGCCAACAATCATACCCTCTGGTGACAACTTATCTACCACACTCCCATCAACAGTGGCGCAAAAAGTTAACTGGACTTCTCCTGCTCAAGAATACTGGGAGTAAGCATTGTATTTAAATCTGACTTTATTGTCTATGCCACCCCCTTCCCCATTCTGCTCCACCCTGCCCCTTGGGAAGGACAGGGGTACACCCACCCATCCTCGACCCTCTCCCTCCAGACAAAACAAAGGGTATCCTCTCTGCCGTCCCCTGCCTCATCCCCCGACAGGACATGGGGTATCCCTAACCCCACCCAATCCCCTGGACAGGCTACGATATGAGTGGTACGCCTGTTGCGGTCACGCATGAGGACTTACTTGTTAACTTTGTAAGTTGAATATTTCCAAGCGACAGCTCTCACAAGTGAGGATAACATGACTGAGTTCTGTGTAATTTGGGGTTTTATATTTCCAGACGGGAGGTTCAGAAGATTTCGCGAGGTTTGTATGACCTGGGACACGTCAGATGGCACCTGTGTCTGTGTCTGCTTCTCGCCTGGATCGTCGTGTATCTCTGTATCATGAAAGGAATTAAAACATCCGGCAAGGTAAATCAGCACAACATGCCAGGCAATATTCATGGGAAAAGGCGATAAAACCCAGTACTTCTACTTCCCGGCTTTTGGTTAAAGACCGAAATGTCCAAAAATGTGTGTTTAAGAATTTTTTGCAAATTTCTCCTGGGTTTATTAGTAAAACCGGTGCCAACAACTGTGTTATTTTCATTGCAACTATTGAAACCAAGATTCTTTGAAAAAAATATGTAAGACTACATTTCAGTTTTTGTTTCTATTTGACTTTTATCAATGAATGCTGAGTTTGTTAACACATTCAAGGGATCTTGTATTTCAGGCTGTGTATTTCACCGCCACTTTCCCGTACGTCATCCTCTTCATTCTATTCATCCGTGGCGTGACGCTTCCCGGGTCCGGAGAGGGCATCAAGTTCTACCTCACCCCGGACTTCAACAAGATGAAGCACGCCAGGGTACGTATCTGCACACCAAGAGTTTAATGGGTATGATTAATTCACATAATTACGAAATAGTTATCCATATTTCTCTTTCTTTCCCTTTCAGGTGTGGAAGGATGCTGCCGTGCAGATACTCTATTCTCTGGGAGCGGCCTCTGGTGGCCTCCTAGCCATGTCTAGTTACAACAAGTTTCATAATAATTGCTACAAGTAAGTACTCACATCACAGACGTGCTCATTCGTCTCAAATGAAAATCTGAACTTAATTAAGACTATCATTTTACGTCCAATATTAAAAAGATAGTAAAATTAAAATTATAATACCATGATTAACTAGCCAAAATGTATAGAGAAATAAAAAAAATACATCTACAAAGGCAAAGACATCTTAGGAGGTTGTTTCAGAGATTCGTTTCCATCTGGAAATTCCTCCATGAGACAGCATTCTTAAATCTGATGCAGCCAACGGCCATTTGGACGACACCATTTAAAATGTGTTTCTCCTAATGTTCATCTGAGATGAATGTTCACAAAAATGTACACAATATTTGGAAGTATAAATTCAGCAAAGATCCACATCAGCCCTCGGGATGACGCAGAGAAGTGTCAGTTGCCAAGATCTCTGTTCACAGGGCCTCTATTTATACGAAAGAACGAAGACTATTTTCTGAGATACGATATCTGCTCCACTAGACCATTGATTTTGACGATATGATTTTCAGAGATGCCATCATTGTGTCTGTGATAAACTGCGGGACGAGCGTCTTCGCGGGACTCGTGATATTCAGCGTCCTTGGATTCATGGCGCACACCAAGGGCGTTCCTGTCGACCACGTGGTGGACTCAGGTAAAATTAGCACTGTTAAAATAATGTCAGTCTTTCCACTTTATTCGGAATCATGACTTATCCCAAAGGAGAATTGTAAATGCAATAGTACTGTTCAATCAAGAATTGATTTCGGTATGGATTACCATGGGTAGATTTTTCCAAAATCATTGACGGCAATTAAAAAAGTTCAATTGCAACGAGAACCCACATAGAATAAGCAGCTTCTTTACTCGTTAGGCGGAGGGACTCTGTATAGATTACGCGGAAATGACTTCATTGTATTCTGCACAACAAAACTGTTATCTAGAGTTCATGAACAGTATCATTCAGTTTTCAGTGTTCAGTAAGATATCAATGTAATCAAATGAAACATTCCAGGGCCGGGTCTGGCGTTCATTGCGTACCCAGAGGGCATCGCTAAGATGCCTGGCGCCCCCTTCTGGTCGATCCTCTTCTTCTTCATGTTGTTTACTCTGGGGCTGGGAAGTCAGGTAAGTCTCTTCAAATCTTGCTTGTGGCCGTATCGATAAATTCATATCCTTGATTAACAAAAGCAATGCGGTAAGATTTCTTGCAAAATGGAAATTGAAATTTTAATGTTTTAAATTTTTTGGACTCTGAATTGTAGTCATAAATTCAATGAATAATTTAATGTCAAATTTATGAGGGTTTTAATGTTGTTGCTTGTTTCATTAAATTTTTTTTTTAATTTTAAAATCTTTAAAACTTCTATGTGAAAGTTTTCATTTTTTTTTCAATTTAAAATTTTGTAGATCTATCATTCTTCATCAGTCAAAAATCAAACCTTTTTACCTGCTTCGTTTTTGAAGAATTTATTTTTCACTTTGTAGTCATATGTTTGGTCACGTTTTCCATAGATTATATGTTATTCTTTTATTTTCCACTCGATCCGCTTCACGTGTGTGCGTTTGTCTGTATTTAGTTCCCTGGCATTGAGTGTATCAGCACGGCGTTCGTTGACGAGTTTCCGGTCCTGCGCTCTTACAAGCCCTGGTTCACTCTGTGTATCTGCTCAACCATGTATCTGCTTGCCCTTCCATGTGTTACTGAGGTGAGACAAGCAAATAAAATACACTTTCAGATTGTAAAAAAAGAAGCCATGCCTTGAAACTGGAACCCACAATCACCCGAAATAGTCCAACAGAAGCCATGGCAATCTAACACAGATTTATTGCTGAGGACTGAGCATTGGCAGGTTGGGCCACCTGCTATGGAAATCCTGTGTCCATAAAAGAACCTCCAACCTCACAATTTGGCGCCAATTTGCAAGAAAACCCTCCCTCTTGATCCGCCAATGCATGATGCAATAGTTCCCATTCCTTGGTGGCCACAAGTGGCGGAACTCTCCGTTCTGAATCTACCAGTAGTTTTGGAATTCCTAACTGCTTTTGTGTCAAGTTTATGACTTTTTCCACTAAAAAGTGTTGGGCAATATAAAGCATGGCTTATCTTTTTACAATTTGAAAAATTTACCTGACATTTTTAACCAAAGAGACATTTTCATTTCAGTTTTCATCAATTGAGTCTATCAGTACTGGTTTAGTGGATGAGTTTTACTTTCTGAGAAGGAGTAAACCCTGGCTAAGTCTGTTCATTTGCACAACTACGTTCTTACTGGGTTTACCCTGTGTAACTGAGGTAGGGTGTGTGTGAAGGACCAGGACTGTCACCCATGTTCTGTTCCCTGTCCGATAGTCCCACTTTTTCCCGGTATGAATAAACCATAATGATACATAGGTTGGCAAGCTGTGATTATGTAACATAGATTTCCCACATTTATCATTAATTGGTGACTCAGCACAAATACCTTATTCATTTGGAATCAGGTTTTCTTGGTTTTATCTTTGGGAGTCGAGTCCCTGAAGCTTTCCACAGAGAGTTGGTGGTACCCTATTTCAGATGTGCTGTGCAACTAATTAATGTTGTTGTGCAAGGGAACACAGGCGCACAGGAATTACACTTAGCTGTGGAAAGCCCTTTGTCAGAGAACCAAATGAAATTGTTTTACATGTTAGTTCATTTACAATTTTCGCAGGGAGGTGTGTTTGTGATAGAACTGTTAGATAAATACGCCACGGCGTTCCCACTGCTGACAATCGCTTTACTGGAGACGCTGGTCGTCAGCTGGCTCTACGGTATGGTCATCTCATTACATACGGTCTTGCGCAGATCAAGTTCACTTAGAACAAGTAAAAAATATTCACAACAGACAGTTTGCCGCATTGGAAGCGGCATTGAAAAACTACTGTTGCAATGAGTATTTTTTAACCAACCAGCTGATTTTGTGAGCGTAATTGCCTCAATTGTAAAAAGTTGTACTTCCTTCTAGGCTACAAACGATTAAAAGAGGACATAAGGATTATGTTGGGTCGTCCTCCCAACCCCTACTGGGTGGCTTGTTGGACTGTTATCTCTCCTGTACTAGTTCTGGTAAGTATTTGAAAAAAAACTTGAAGTTTAGGAACAAGTTAGAAGTGGTATTCAGCAAAGCGAATTCTTGTTGCTGATTGGTGGTTTCTTACGACAAGCTGCTGATGAGGTGTTTTCGTTCCATTTAATGCTCACTTCGCGTATTTTTTCCAGTTCATAATAATCTTCACGGGGATAGAGTATGAGGGTATAGTTTACCACGGCTACAAGTATCCATGGTGGGGTGAAGCGATAGGATGGCTTTTCGTCCTCACAGCTATAGGTTCGTCAATTACAAGTTTTCTTTCTGTTCAGTGTTCGTTCTTTTCAAAGAATTTTGGCCGTAAGAAGGTAAGTCATTGTTGAGATTGCATCAAGCCAAAGTCACGATACTCAGAAACACTCAGCAATTGCACTAAATTTTCTGTAACTGCATGAACTGTTTTTAGTAATTCTACTGTTTAGGCCAAATAAAATGCAACAAAAGTTAAATGATTTGACATGACTAGGATCCAACAATTTCTTACCAGATAAACAAATTGTGTAGGTAACAAAGGCTCTGAGCAATGAATCTCTGGACTGCTTTCTTTTCACATCTTTTGAGCTGAGCTGAAAATCTGATTGTAATTGTGATGAATAATACGCAATAGCAAGCATAATTTACTCTCAAGTTATCTTCGATATTATAATGGGGGGCATGTCGTCAGTGCTCAAGTTGTAAAAACCAGATGTTTCAGTCAAGGGAATGACAAGGGGTTCCTGGCGCGTAGACTATCTGTGATGCACTCGTTCTCACAGTGGAAAAAATTCTTGTCAAAATTTTGTAGCTCACCCTAAATTCTCACTAGATGTCTCAACCAGTGGACCTAGTAACCAAACTTGCCAGTCTTGCAAAGCATCACCAGTCAGTTCAGTGTGCTAGTGCGCAGATGAAACATGTACACCTTTAGGTTATCATCTCGTTAACTTGGTTTAAAAGAAGAGAATAGAGAAATCATGTTCTCAGTTGTTATAACTTTAGAGTGAAAAATATCTTAATCATTATATTCACCACTTTAGGTATGATCCCACTTTGGGCATTTGTGCAGTTGTGGAAGCATGTTGGAGGAACCTTTGGGGTAAGTATGAGACAAATCCTGGTTCTATTGCACTTATGATTAGAAGAAATCTAGTAACAACTAAATCTAAAGTTTATGAATGCTGAAGTCTCATTACTTTGAACAAATTTCTGCTTTGAAATAAAATTAATCCTTTGTATTGTACACATTGTTCCGAAAAAATGTTTATTTGACTCAGATTTTCATAAAAAGTGATCTTGTCCATTTTAACGCTTTTATTTTAATCCACTTCATATATTTTTGCTTCCCTGCAGAACCTGCGGTGGGCGGTGTGTGGCCCAGCGATGAAGCAGCACCTTCACAAGCTGATCGTGCCCAGCGAGAAGTGGGGTCCCGCCCTACAGGAAAACCGCACCCAACAGGCTCTCTCCATGGAGCCCGGGGTCCTCTTCTCCAAACACGGCTCCGAAAAACAGAGCATCATTCCGAGCGGGCTCGCCTCGCTACACAATCCGGGGGACTCGTACATATAATTCCCTGGATGTTTCCTGCACATCCTCGCAGACTCTTACAAATTACTCCAGAGGAACATATCTAGAATTCGGAGTCAAAATTAAAGTCACCACTTTGCAAACGGAGTTTGACTCTGAATGTGGCTTAGAAAGTGCAAGAATGTTCCAAAAAATATATTTAATATTTTTTGCAAATGGAATTAATCACAAGAAGTTGAGAAGAAGACGAGTAAAATGTTGTCATGAAAATAAATGTAACATCTTGAGATATTGCATATTGAAGACGAGTTCCTATATTATCATATTATGATCAACTTAAAACATAGTAATTTCCCTTCTTGTAAATTGTTAAGTGTTATCCACTTTTATTTGGTTTGCTCACGGTATATTTAATATCTAAGTTAAGGGGTTAGCATTTATTTATGCAGCAAGACGGCAATGACGTCACAATGGATGACAATTACCAAAAGATTCTGTTTTGAGAAAAAATCTCTTGAGGTTCATTCGCACAACTAAAGCAGACAACGGCATTTAGCGTACAACTCACAACCTGACCATACTCTGTAACTCATTCCAAGTAGGGGGATCCATTGTATTCAATACAAATCTGTATGTGTTGTCCAACGAAGTTATTTCAATTGTATGCTGTCCTTTCAGAATATTTTACAGATGTAAATAAATATTGGGTGTCATTGTTTCCGCGATGTTTGAACGTTCAGAGAAAACATTGCCGAACAAGCGTGACAATGATCACTTAATGTCTTTGAGCCCTAAAAGTACTGGACAAGAATCTGGAGACACGAATCTCTTATATTTAACTGAAACTCCACACAAACGTATTTTATCTTTTTTGCTATTATTGTTTATCTTTTGTGTAGATCTATTGAATTATATTTTATAAACATACTCAATGTGTTTTGACGAAGGACATTCTGGTTCATATTTTTGGACAGGAGACTCATCCTGTTTGGTTGTTATTCTAAATCCCACCAACTTACATTATTTAATATGACCTTCAGCGTTGTTGTTTTTGAATTGTGCGATTTGACGAATTGGTCTGTTTATGGTATTTTGCACACTTGAGATGTAGTGTTTACACAAGCAGCATATTTTGTAAGTAAGCTGGAAACGCATTTTGTGTTCGTATATCTTGCCATAATGATCTCGGGGCCTCAATCTTCATTTCCCCTTCTACTTGTTCCCTGTGATTATTCATAAAGCTGCTCCTGTTTTGCAATACCACTTAATGTCACTTTAAAATTTCTCGGGAGTGACAGCTCATTTTAGCAGTTTTGACTATCTGTTATTTCGATTACGTAATTATACATTACGTATCAGTTTCAAAAGTCAAAAACGTGAATGTACAATTAATCTTTGAAAATTTTATAACCAATAATATCCCTTGTGTCACATTTTTGAGTGTATGCAGATCTTCGCCAACAGAATTCAATCATGTGCAATCGCAATTATTCTTAATTAAAAAAGTATTTCCATATTTTGAACTGAATTGTTTCCATTGAGTTTGGAAATTTTTGCCACATTTTTGAGTGTATGAAGTTCTTTGCAAACAGAATTCAATCATGTGTAATCACAATTATTCTTAATTAAACATCATTTTAATATTTTAAATTGAATTATTTCCATTGAGTTTAGACATTTTTGCACAATTATTAAATTCTATTGCCGTTTTATTGTTTTTTTTTATTTGTATTGTGTATTTATTGTTAAATGGGGTTCATCTGTTTACATTGAATATATTGGCACAGTAAACCATATCTCCACGGCGCCAATACTTTTTTTAAAATAAATATATATTTCTAAATAAACTGATTTGTTTGATTCAGATCAATTAGCTTTCGCATATCGTTTTGTGTATTAATGCCTTATCTGAGTTTTTCTCCGTTTCGAAGTGAACGTAAACTTGTCAAAGGTAAAAGTGCCCACCTTACATTACTTACAGTTGTAAGAAGCCACTGGTAGTCACAGCAAGACACTATGAGTAGTTTCTTTTGACACAACATTAATATGTAACAAATTCAACTTAACTTCAAAACGAAAAACTAGAAAGTTGTAAGTAGGTGAAAAGCACATTGCTGGCAACTATATCAGTCCTAGGGGTAGGACCAGTGCTAACTAGGGCAACTAAAACTCTTATTACTTCTGAAGCTTTGCTCTAGAGAGTATTGTTTTGATACATGAGGCAGACAAACACTTCACCTCCACACCAAGAACTTGCAGTGTGTGTATGTGTGTGGAGTCAGCTGATAGGCAGCAGTAGGCCTGCCGGCAGCTAGATTTCCCATTTCCCTACACACCAAGCAGTTCTTTGTCTGTGTGAATCACCCCCTAATAAAACTGAATCACCCCCTAATAAATCTGAATCATCCCCTTATAAATCTGAATCATCCCCTAATAAATCTGAATCACTCCCTAATAAATCTGAATCACTCCCTAAAGTTGAATCACCCCTCGCTAAATCTGAATCACCCCCTAAAGTGGAATGTAATTTTGCAAAGCTTCAAAAGATTTTTTGCTGCTTTCAACTTGTTTTGGACATCAATATCGCCTTTACATTCCGTGTGATCGGGACCTTAAACTGATGAGTGGACAAAAATAATTTTTTGTTAATGGTATATACCCATTTAATGTTGATAAAAAGTTGGATAATCACAATTGTGTAATTACAATGCGATGTGTACTCCAGTTGAAAATATAACTACTATGTGCACGATAGTCGTTTCTAATAGGTGTATGGGGAGAAAAGGTTGAATATAGCTTCACAGAGTACATTGTTCCACCTTGGAGGTCTCAGAGAGTCGTACCAATAGTGAAAAAGATGATAACACAGAAAGCACGCCTTGTGTGACAAATTACTTTCGGAAAGACATGAAAAATGGATTTTATCTGATGTGTCGTAATTGTTCGTGAACTTTTAAAACGAAATTCTGGAATTTAATGAACTTTTAATTAGGCTTCTCCGATCACTTTATTACTGTCACTTTATTCATAATCAAACCCTGTTTGATGTTTGCATCATTCTTCGAAATCACTCTGAATGTGTGAGCATCGCTCTAGCATTCGCATTTCTACTCTGTAAATCGTAAAGACAAAAAGGGTGATTTTCAAAATTTTAAAATGCAAACATATGAATTAAACACCGAACTATCATTTACACAATATGCTGTAACTATGGTTTTTGGAAATCAGTTGCTTGGCAACGATAAACAAAAACAAAATTTTCCCGCTGTTCGCTCTTTGTGAGTCAATATTTAGTGGATTAAAATATTGACAACCACCAGTAAAATCTGTTAAGGAATTTGGCAAACTCAGGAGCAGAAAAGAAAAATAATGTTTAGAAAATAAAAAGGAAACCGACATTGTTTACGACAAAAGGACAAAGAAGTAATTGGTAACTCCGTATGGATTTGAAACCATTATTTTGTTTATTGTTGGTGACGGTACAAGGTAAGACCTTATGGTTGTCTCCCATTTTGTCCTGGTTCAGACTTGAGCAGGTGTTTTATTGGGACATTTGAAATCTTTAAATCGATCCAACGCAATCATCACTTCCCTCTTATTGTCGTCATCTTTGTTGTTTGTGGGCTGCCCACAATTGTTTGTACTAGACAAAAAACGAAGTGTTAGTAAATGAACACTGAGTACTACTGTAAATACTTTTGTCAAATGAGCTCACGCCCACTTGGAAGTATCAAGCAATCTGGTAACGATGAATTGTTTGTGGCGTCTTTAGTCATCCTTGATTTGGTCTTGGAATGCCGTCTGCATTGGGCCAATGAACCCACAGATTTACCAGAATATTTGATGTTTCGTGAATTTTTTTCTACACATGCCATCTTATTTTGCAGTGTACAGCTACCCACAAGGTCCTCCTGTATGGAGATGTGAGGATGGATACCCTGGCCACGGGGATATTGTGGCACAGTACGGGACTCCTCCATACAGCGTACTCGCCTCAACAACACGATACGTACCACAACAACAGGTCTCGAGTGAGTGATAATGCGGCGTCTGACAAGAAATCATGTCATCTTAAAAATAATCGCTTTCGAGATTTGAAATTGAAACATTAAATATTTTAAGAATCATTACTTACACTTACGTATGGTTTATCTTGGATTTTGTTGAGATTTAAAATTTGACATTCTACAGTCTCCCTGCGCGGGATTGGCGGCGCCCGGGTGACTGGGTTCGTCTTGAGAGTACAACAGGTGACTGGGAACACCGAGCAGCTCGTGGGGTCCTTCCTGGAGTCCGATCTCCCTCCACTAGCACGCGGGCTCCGCTACTACTCATACAGACCAGGACTCATTGTGAGTAAACTAGGTTTCACATTTTTAGAGTGGATAGATATTCATTACAATGGAAGCTTTTGAAATGTTATATAGAAATATACCAAGTATACGTTTGGTTATGAAAAAATATTTTTTGTATTCCCAAACCAATGTAGATCTATGCTTGTGAAAAATTTGACATGACATGTGTAACTTTTCACAAGCCAGTAAACTCTTAAAGTCATTTTGCCGATACAATAGTAGATAGGATCAGAAGCGTTGGGCCATATAAAGCATTTAGAGTTGTATTCTTTCAAAAAATTCATGTTTTATTGTTAATCAGAACTGCGTGGGACACAGTGAGCTGCTGAACAAGGATGAGCTGACGTTCACATGGATCGCTCCGGACGTATCTGTTGGGGATGTGAGGGTCAGGTATAAACTGTCTGTCTGTTTGTGTCTGTCTAAGCACTGTATCAGTCTCTTGTGGTTCGATAAGAGCTCTTTAACTAGAGGGATGTTGATGACCCTTATCACCACGTAAAATGCTCCTCCTTGTGCTTAGCTGGCCGTACTTAAACCTGGAAAAGAAATAAAATATTTACGTTTCCAGGGTGACTGTTGTCAGGAACTACCGGACCTTCTGGACTAACGTAGAGTTAGTGATCAAAGCCGTAAACTCTTCAAACCCAGATCTGGGTCTGAGCACATTGGTAAGTGCTTTCCAACGCTGAACTGGTCAACAAATCATAAAATATCATCTCCTTTTTTATGTTTAAAGAATTTTTGTTGATCTTAGCCAATTTTAAAAATTCTAAATCATTGGTAATGCTGTGAATTTTTCGACAGAAACACTCTGAGTACAACATGATGCAATGATTATGAACAGAAATATTATGTCCCTGGTTTCTGAATCTAGAACTACAGGAGTATCTATGACAGCATTACAAACAATTTATCATCTCGATGCTCAGAAAACTTATGAACATTTTACATCACAACTTTTTACAGTCCCCGGAAATAAATTAATTAATAATGTATTTTCGGAGGTTCGAATAAAATGGAAAGAATTGACTTCTCCGTCTTTGTAATGAAACATTCGTGTGGTACTATTCACAGATAAACAACAGGTTCGAGGATTTCAACTTGGAGTCTTGTGGCACAACAAAAGGATGCGCCATGTTTCCAAATAATTGCAAAGGTAGGTCAACTGATTTTCTGATGATTGGATAATTTTGACATTTTCCATTTGAATAATTCAACATAAAAACTTTGGTTATCTAGTTTCTCACGGTAAGTATTTCAGACAGATCTGGAAGTGCATTTTTACTCCTTATTATTGTCCATGATACTCATTTAATGAAGTATACACTTTCGTGCAGGGGTCGTAAATCTGAAATAGTCTTCATCTGAAAAATATAAATTGTGATAATTCTTAAAAATTACATTTTATTTCTGACAGATCTGTCTGATTTCCTTATCGTGAAAAATCCGAATATTCTCAAAGCCTTACGGATAAAGGTTTTTTTATACCTTTGTAGTTTCAAACTGCAGATCCCTGGTTACGTGGCAGCCTGTAGGTGGCGCTGGAGTAAAGTTTGAAGCTGTAGCTGAGACGGACGGCTACGTGTCTGTCGGTTTCTCCGACGACAAATTCATGGCTAGTTATTTGTATAACAAAATAAAATACAACTAGATAGTCTTCTTCGATCTTACAATTCTATGTATCGAATATGACCGTCGTAACCTGTTCTCCAAATTGATCTGTTGTGCCTCGTTGGAACCAATTGATCTATCCTCTTGATTGTGAAAACATAATTTTACTATATTGCCTGAGCATCCAATTCTTAATTACATCCTTAGCCTTTTCTTTGGGATTTAAATGGTACTTAAGCAAGCCGTATTCCTGGTGTAGTTAAGCGGGAAAATATGACTCTCATTGCCATACTAATGCCTTGATGGTGTGTCTAATTTTATGTGCAGTGTAAAATAATTTATTTTGTAAGCGAACAATAAATATTGCAATAGTTTTGGATTTAAAATGCAATTTCTTCGACTAATTTCTTACCATTTCATAATAAAGTCTGATGTCAATGTAGGGAGATGATGTTACAATGACGTGTGTTGCTACGTCAGACGATCCTCCGGTTCTGAACGTTCAACTTGGATACAATCCGGATGGACAAAACAACGAGAGACATCCAGATGTGAGTACCTGCGTCTCACTTAGCATGTGTCTGTTTATGATTGTCGAGTCCCTCCCTGGGAGTCTTTAGGTTTCCGATTTCCTCTATTTCTGAATGTCTCTTTCTTTGTCCCCATCCCTGTCTGTCTGTCCGTCTGTCTGTCTGGCAGTCTTTTTTCTGTCTGTCTGCCTTAGTATAATATTAATGGTCTGGGTATTGCAGCCAAAAATGCTGACCAATTTGGATTTGCTTTCAGAGCAATTTCACGGACGTTCAAGTGCGATGGACAGACGGACATGTGCAATGCTCGTTTGTCCGGCCTGTATCAACGACATTCTACACGTACAAATATTCAGGTTACGGTGGACAAACAAGGAGCATCTACAATGACCTGGCCAGCGACGAGTACTATTTGTTTGTGGCTTCAGGAGACGTTTATCCAGGTGTGAAAGTGCCTCTTTCCAAAACGAACAATACTTTTAAAGGAAATAGGGTGACTTGTGATTTTTTAATTGTTTTGTGAAATACGAAGCTGCCATGACTGATGTGGAGACAACAACTTTTTATTAAGATGTATTAATTGTGGAAGATATCTTTTTTTGTGTGTTCTCAAGAAGAGAATTCAAAATCATTGCTCAACAATATATTTCATCAAACATGCCTAAATCTACGGCTTTTCTTGCACGACAAATGCTCAGTCAACTGAAATTATACTTTAGTTTCGTCAACCATACGGAAGCACAGCGCTCTACCTCTCATCTCCGAGAACAAACTCAACTTTGTCACAGATATGAAGAAGATAAACTTTAACGCAGTACCCGGATACCTCAAGTTTCATGGTGAACCCGCTCTCCTTGATTTTTAAATTTACAATGCTGTGAATTTCTGCTATTAGATATTTCATATCAAATATTATTTAATCAATTATTAGAATTTAATCAATAATTAATTTCTGTATTGATTTCAGGTTTGGTGAACATGATCTCTTGGTCAGGACTTGTTGCGATGGCGATCATCTTCGCTAGACACTACAAGCACGCCATGGAGGCTTCCTGTCTCGGTAAATAAATTGTCCGTGTGAACATTAAAGAATACAGGAAAACCTTTCAACTGAAGGCCAACCGTCCTGAAACCCGTACCATCCCATGATGCACTGGGGTTAGGGTAACCCCATGTGGACAGACACAAACAAACACACCACTAAAAAAAATTACCTTCCACCACCCTTTGTGGGTAGTAGAAAGTAGACGGACATTACATAGTGTGTGGTTTGTTCCCAATACTTTTTTGTAACAGATTGTGACACCTATTTTTTGTGCAACTAAATATTATTTTAAAAAATATGACTTCAATAACTGAGTATTTTTTTTTTCATTTTAAAATTTGAGTCTTATAAACCAGACTGGTTATTTCCAGGGACTGTGATCTGGTATCAATTACACAGAATCACCATGCTATCGGCGGTAATACTTTCCTCATTGGCTGGAGTTGTTGTAATGGTGGAAATCAAGGGATTCACAAAGGTATACGTACCGCCTGCGCAAAGTGTCTCCCACACATCAAAGACAATTTTTCGATTCAAACTATGCATTATAATTCTCTGGTCGTTGCCCACCAAAATTTAGCAATCACATCTATTCTTACTTAGGTTTATTGCCCTCAACCTTATTCTGGCAACATAGGGTTAACAGTTCAAGTTCATGTGTTTATTTGATAGAATTTCAGGTTTAAATATGAAATCTGGAGAATGAATTCCTTGACTATAAAGATATACCAATTTTATACAGAATTATTTGAATCTGGTCAGCAAAAAATGAATTTTCCATTTTAACCTTGACCTTTAAGTTCTATCAATTATTTAACACAAAGTTGGCAGATCTGCCAGAATAAAGACCTCTACTGATTCCACATTGGCTTCTTGAAAAGATTTTGTTGTCGGTCTTTCGCTGATTGACTCTAAGAATAACCTGTTTCAAGATGATCTAAACTCATCAGTGGAAATCAATTACTTCCAGTTTTCTAGTCTCGAGTACACAATCTTAGAGCTCAATAACAAAAATAAATTGTGGAGCCTCAATAATGAATTATTTCACAACTTTACGTATTAATAAATTGTCTACAATTCAAAAAAGCATTGTAGGCAATGAAGAGCCTCGCACCTTGGCCAAGCAAAGCTTTCTAATCGTAATCAAATTCTAGGCAATGTTGCAGATCACAATTACATAGCATTTATTGATTCACTCTTGGTTTCTGTAGTTAAAAATTTCTGTGATAAATATCCATTCCCATGGTGATTGATGTCATAAATGTTTGCTGAGATGTAGAAAGCAAAAGGTTAAACAATACTTCTTTTAGAGCTCTAAGGTTCACGCAGCCTTCGGAATCATCGTGCTAGTTGCAGCAATAGTTCAGATGATCTGTGGTCTGTGTCAGTCTCATGGCAAAAACAGCAAGAGGGGAATCATGCACACCATTCACAGGATCAGCGGTGTCATCATCCTCATCACTGCAGGTCAGTATCCACGAGATGCACATATTCATCATCCTCATTTTGAAGCAGCATTTTCTTCCTCCGTTTGAGCTGCTCTATCCCCATATATATCAGGGGGGATCAGCACGGCGGAACGCATACCAATGAAAAATCGCATGTGAAGTTCATTACCATTGACTCTTACGGGCCGTACGAAAGGAGGAAAAGGTCCGATTTAAAACCGTCGAGATCCATCTGATAGAAAGGCATTGCCAAAACTTTTTTATTGCATTTTGTTCAGAAGACAGGGTTTCCACTTTTTTCCTCTCAAGAAATTCCCTGACTTACATTTTTACATTTTTCCCTGACTTTTTTCCAAGACTTCAAAACACAAAACTTTATTTCTCCAAATGAGCTTACAGTAACAAGAACCTAAAACTGAATTGTCTTAAAATGTTACTTTTGGCCCTAATATTCAGTGATGGTTCACATTTTGTCTTCACCTGAAATCAAGTTTTAACAAAAATATATCAAGATATAACTGTTTTTGTACTTACTTTGCAACTTACTTTTTATTATTTTTTGATCAAATTTCCCCTGACTTGTCCCTGACTGAATCAAAATTCTCTGACTTTCTGGTAAAATTTTAAAATTCCCTGACTTTTCCCTGACTGGAAAAACTTCTCTCATTTTTCCAGGTTTTC
>JBCAUG010227157.1:0-18849 GCA_038406175.1 Haplosyllis leylae | reverse complement strand
TAACAAACTCCCGAGTAAATTCAGTGTCTGACCAAGTCCTGATGTAAAAGAATTAGGAGCAAGAGAAAGAAGAAACGGTCGCCAACATTCTGATGCAAAAGATTAGTACCACCCTTTCACTGAAACAGTTTTAGCATATTATGAAGTCTGCTTCAATACTTATATAATGTATGGCATTGACAATATGGCGATCTTAGTTTATATGCCAATGCTTTGATGTGTGCATGTGGTATAGAAATAGACACAAAGTAGCAAATCCATGGCAGCATGAACAGGAACTTGTCTGTCAGTAAACAACTGGAGTATTGTGAAAGAGATAACGAGTACTATGTCCTTTCAAGGATTAAAAAAAGCAGTCTATTTTTTTAAAATCTAAGTGAAGGCAATATAAGTAGAAAGCAAATAAATTTCATTCTGGGAAACATTTACCCTATTTCCGGTTCTTAAAAGCACATCCTGTTGTACATCGATTACAAGTCACGGAAAGTAGACTTGATTCTTTTTTGTCAAATTTTAATTAAAGGCAATCTGTTGCAAAAAAAAGAATAAAAAGTCTCCATGACTGAAGCTTAGATAAAATATGATGCTTCGGGATCAAGGTTAGAAAAAAACGGTGGAGAATTTATACCAAAACATTTAAAATTACATTCCATTTTATAAAGGATCACTGTGATTTAGATGACTTTGCCAGGGAGCCTTGGGTGATTTACAAGTCACCACCAGGGTGGGCCTTTTCATACCGCCATAAAAGGAATGTCCCAACTTCCCAATGAACCTCTAATCAGGAGTAATTATCTCATATCTAAACCTGATTAATTGGGAGCTGGTATTTCATTATATCATTGATTGGGATTCATCCCTTCAGACTATCAGTCCAGTATAATAAAATGTTGGTGAAAGTAAATAGCAAGTACCATTTGACAAATTCGTCTCAAAAATACTTTCGCCGCATGTCCTGAATGGTCAGCAAGTTCCTGAGCAACATATCTGTACGGTACAAAAAAAAAGGATTCGAAATAACATTGAAATAATAAAAGAGCGTATTGTTTGAGATAAAAAAGATGACAATAATATTGCTTTGATCAATGCAATTGACTGGACTGATTGGATCTACCTGCAGGGGCAGCATGGTTTGTTTACATCAGTAAATCAAATAAATATTGCCAGAAAGGTACATGTAACATTTCCATCGGCACCATTTGCACCATTATTTTTCGAAGTGGCTGGACTTGATTTACAGTAAAAAGGTAAAAAAGTCAAGTATCAATGAGCCATATTCATAACCCATAACTGTTATAATAGCTCGGGAGCTATACCTGTTTTCTCACTTGCAGTGATGCAATCTAATTAGGCACTCATAAAGTGGAGATAAAATCACCATATACTGAACATAAAACCGGCGTTTTATTGCCAATAAAGACTACTAAGTGATCTGCGGCCACGCTACCTACATAAAACATTGCATTGTTTCCTTGTCATGCATCTGGGTGTCTACTTTGCTTGCCTTGGTAATATCCTGTTGATATTTCTGGGCACTTCAGACCTTACTGCTTCTGGACCTTTTCCCGAAATGGAACCATACACAGCACATAGTTGATAAAAAAATGTCATAAAAAATTCATGACGCCCAAGGTTGTGACACAATACAGTGAAATGTCAAAGTAATTCTAATGGATCCTAATTGATAAATGTAAAGAAGCCAAACAGATAACATATTAATTTCCTTGTGCAAAATTTAATAAAAACACCTTTGAACCATTATCGCTTTAAAACAGATAAGTCTGAACGGATATTGGACATATGAATGCAATCTGTTGTTTTCTGCAGTTTACAGCTTTAAGCTGGCTTTCGTTAAGTAAAGTTTCCCTTTCAAAAGTAGTCAATTGTTTTCTCCTTTCAAAGCACGCCTGTGTTTAACTGAATAATACCTCTCTTTGACTAACGACACAAAGTGCATTTCGAAATGTTTTTAAAAATTGATAAAGCAACTATATTTATTTTCTCCCATTCGGAGGTTCTAACGAAACCTGCACCAAGGGTTTTAACGAGCATAAATATGATGGATCTGTGCGGTAATAATGAAACAAATAAATTCGTAATTTATTCCCTTATCCAATGAAAAGCACTAAGTACAACCTGCTCCACATTGATACAGGTTCTTACAAAGAAAACAACACTAAAATGCTCCTGTTCTGAGTGACCCAAGAGGATCTGTTTCGCGAGGTCAGGGAAAAAAGCATTTGTTCTTGCTGTTCTTTATGGGTTCATTTGGCCTAAGCGAGACAGAAAGGCCATTTTAATTTAAGCTGAGTGTGGACCTTAAAAGCTCATATTTGTCGCTGCACAAGACTATCTGAAAATGGACATTTAAACACTGGGGGTCATCTAAAATCCATTTTATATTTTGTTGAAAAATTCCCCAGAAACTGTGGGTCGACAAAACATTATTACGTTATGAAATGGTACAAGAGGTACGTGTATAAAATTCCAACACAAAATCTTTTCAGAATACTATTTAATTTTTTTGGAAATCATGTTGCAAACATGAATAGTCCCTGTCCATTGAGACACACCTCAGTTCTCAAGATACTAGGCAATGCCAAAGTACACCTCAAGGGCAGGTGACAGTGACTGAGAGGGTTGGTTGTGAGCAATGGGTCCCCAGGGACCAGGTCCTGTACATGCATCACATCCCCCTTGCTGATCCTCCTTGATCCCCTTCAGAGTAAGGAAGAAAGACAGACAAGGCCACATCAGGGACCCACATTTGTAGTTAAAGTTTAAATCCATAGTCTTACATTTTTATAACTTGATGGATGTCTTTACAATCGGGCTTTACGAATTCATCCTTGTTAATGGTACAAGAAATTTGAACAATGATTACAATTCATACAGGTATCTAAATATCTCTTCAGGATTCTCACGTGCATAGATAAGTTGGACAGTTGAAATTATATGCAAGTTTAAAACCATAGATTATATTTGTAAACTTGATGGATGGTGGCTTTACGAATTCTTTATTTTTTTGGTTGAACGTTAATTACAATGGATAAGTTTATCCTTATATATCTGAATATTCCTTTAGGTTTTCGTACACATACAGTAAAGTTCAACAGTTTATGAAGGTAATATTTCACAAAAAAATTCGCAACTGGGAAACTAAAGCTATTCTTGTCTTGTTAAAAGTAGAATTTGCAAAAGGGAATAGGCTTCCTTTCAAATTAACCTTGTTCCTCTTTCAACGCCCATTCTTTTAAAAAGCAGGCTTACAGTTTTTGATTTATTTATGGATGGAATCCTGTCCTGTCTGGCATTGGGGTCCTTTGGTCATAAAGGGCAACATTGGTCAGTCCACCTCTTGTGACTTTACCTATCATATCCAGCCTGCTTGAAAGCCATTCATTTCCTTCCCAGGGACTCATTAGGCACTGCTGACAATTGTTCCCTTTTCAAAAGGGATGTCCTCTACATCCTGGCTTTAGATGTTGATATTTGTGCTATGGGGAGGTTCTGGCATCTTTCAGTATTGTCACAGGAAGGTCTGGACATTTAGGTATTGAAACTAACTGAGATATTTATTTCTGATTAAACTGATATTAGTAAAAGTAAAATATTTTTGTTACCAACATTTGCCAATTTGTCATAAAAATGAAACCAGATACAGATCGTATTTTTTTACTTGATATTTCAACTTATTGTAGTAGTTTATTTACATTGATAATATGTAGGTTGTAAATTATAAGATTTTAATTTTGCTATCAATTCAATACTCAAATAGTTTTCACCGTTCATGTATTTTTCTGAGAACACGAACGACCACTTCCGTTCCTCCCTGCTGGTTAAACAACAGGACAGTTCCATTCGATTCATTTTAAGCCTTTCTGATCCCCACGGACGGATCTTACAAAGGGCGTTGGCTATTTGGTCACTAATGAGTCGCTATTCCTCTAATGGGTGAGAATTTATGGGGTGACAGGCCAGTGCGCCCCCTAGCTAAAGGTCAAGACACTAAATTGAAATTTGTGACCAAATAAAACGAAATATGCAAATTGCAGTCGTGGAATAGATCTGCGCTAATAGTATGTTATCCAACTTTGGAAATATTTGTTGTACATGAGTATTGACGATCAATTTTTTTTTGTGAAGAACAAAATAGTCTCATGCCCTTTTTGTTTAGTGTCTTCAATTTTGTTTTAGGCTTCCAAATTGAAATAATTTTAAATAGGGCAGTCTAATTCATCTCCAATGTCACATCTACAGGAACTTCGAATTGAAGAACAACATCTTAGAATGATCTTAACAGTTGATTCACAATTTGTAACCAATCTCAAAAGGTTTGTAACTTGTAATGAACATCTGAAAGTTAGAAACTGATAAGAGACTGACCAGCTGGTGGGGATATAATACTTTTCTTTCCTTGGTGATTTTAAATCAATGCGAAACTTTTACACTTATTTAATTAAGATTCGAGGCAAAGAGATAACCTTGATATCAAGAGCATTTCAAATTCGCATATATCAAGAAACCACCAAGGTTACTGCAGTACTGGTGTGCTATAAATTTTTAGAAATCTTGTTTTCTTCGATACTGTTCACTACAGGAACCTTGATGTGGCGTCTGAACTGAAATTTCACTACGGGTTGAGTGTAAAATGCAATTTGACCAGAATATTGAAACTGTGCGTTTACAGCAAAAATTGTCTTAATTATTTGATAGATTTTGGTAATGTCTTAAAAGCTTTCGTTCATGTTTCACATGTAATAAGTTGAGATCAAAATAAACCAGTGCTAAATGAGAGACTGGTATTTATCAGCCTAAAGTAACTTTCCTGATGGGTTTTATGAGCAAAGTACTCCAAAGCTCCTGTTATCAGCGAGCTAATTGCGTGAAATTTATAAAGGTCTTATCTGTCCTGCTTTTCATGTAATGGTCAAGATGGTAAGCAGAACACTGCATGATATTTCTAACAAACAAGTCTGTCTAGGCCACAAAAATCCTATGCAAGTCAGGGGTTAATGTGTGTACTCTTCAATACTTATGTGTCTCACTGTTTCACATTATAGACAGAAACAGAACCAGGCATAATTTTGCACAATGACATCATGGCTGGAGTTTCAAAAGGCTCAGCCATCCAAATGTGTATGTAATGCTCTGCATATCATTTCTATGCAAGGGACAATCAAACAAGGTGTCCGCATAGAAAATTGTGTGAGCATAATATTTCATTAAGTGGGTTGGACCAATAACTAGCACCAGGATTAATCAAAATCTGGGCAAATAAATAGAGTATTAGCATCATAGCAATATTTCATCCTTTTGCTATAACCCTGGCAATGACCTATGATTAGCTTCCAATTACTACTTTCCACCTAGGGTTAGGAGTTGAAAATTTAATGGTAGACCCCGAACGGCAAACAGTGAGCTGATTCCTGTTCGATTTTGTCAGGGGATTACCATACATTATTGTGACATTCACAGGAAAATGATGTGTAGCAATTTACTGGGATCACCATTTGTAAGCAACAGGATGATGTTCACGAATGAAAGATACATCATAGCATTAAAAAATTTGACACTGAAGCTTAATATTTGGAAAATAGCAGAATTGTCACCAGTCATTTGAAGAAAGAATTTTATATGCTTTCATCAAAAAAAAATCCTGGACCGAGTGATATGAAGGTAAAACTGCGTCATTTTCTTAATTTCTATTCAGAATCTTTTGTTTACATTTTTGCAGGGCTCTAGTATTTAACAAATGCACAGCCATGTATTCATGCGCGTGCAGCAACATAAATTAACTCGGTTACCATGGTTTCTGGAAACTAAGGTCATGTGACAGCTTGAACTCTTCAAGACCTTATACGTACGAGACATCTACTGGCAAAATGCCCAAATTGACAAAATGAAACACACAAGGTAATGTTCTCTACTTTGTTTTGAAACTTTAATCTAACCCTAAAAAGTTTAACTCAAGGTGATTCCCTGATATTTGAATAGCAAAAAAGTTCACCAGATGCACTAAAAGGGAATTAATTTCATTTCTTTATATGTGGGGTGAATAGGCAGTAAAACATTCAAAGAGAAAAAGTCAAAGTCGAGTGTTGTGTGGTTTACGAGGTGTATTGAACAACAATAGATTTAGTATCCTGTGGGTACTAAGGTGCCATATCATGCAGGTACTATGTCATTATGTGGTTATCTCACCCGGCACAACCCCAAGAAGGCTTTTTATACTTTCTAAATTGACCCTACAGTAGGTTACACCCACAAAGTTTGACCAGTTTTACAGAAGGTATTTCCTACCTGAACAACTGTTGCCAAAAATACAGAGGGACCACAATTTGATATCCCCCTCTTTTCCCATCAAATTCAAAGAAATAAATACCAGCTCTCTAGGGATAACAACAAAATCTTAATTGGTTTTTAATTTCGGAAAAGGGGATATTTTAACACGAAATGACCGGTGGCTCCAACCAATATTTTTACCAGTATTAGATTTTATTAAATGTTGTGAAGTGCAGCAGGTGTCCAGTAAATTTACATCTCCCTGATCATTTACCATATGCTACCGAGAATTTTTTTACAAAGGGAATAATCAAATAAGAATGCAAATATGGAATGGAGAACGCAAACCCCTTAATCAAAGCAGATGGGTTAAATGATTGAGGATGACCTGAAGTGAGAGTATTAGCAAATAAAATACCACCATGGATGCAAAACTTGAGATTTATGCTGTAGCAACGGCATCAGACTTTAATCTGATCGTGTAGTCAATTAGAAATTTAGCAGCTGCTCTGTTATTGTCGGACAAATGATGCTTCACAGAAAAATTTATAGTGATGAATAAAATTGTAATCAGCAGTTGGCTAAGATTTATGTTAAATTATGTTCTGATAAACACTATAAAACACAAAATATCTTGTTTTTGATGTCTATCTGGCCATAAATTGTTCTTCCAACTGGGTTTTACTCCAAAAAGATTCATTACATTTCGATCTGTATCAGATGATTAAAATTCCATTATTCACTTCAAAATACAGCAATCAACTTTTTACCACATTATTTACTCTGGGGGCATATATGATGCTGATTCGTTTGCTATGAATATATAATTTCTTCTGGTCAATCAGAGAAACATTTTCTTCGGTGAATTCTTTGTTAAAATTTTAATATTTCTCAAGAATTCTTCATCTGCAACACACAGTCTTAATGTGTCGCTGGCATAGAGAGTACTATTTATTTTGTTTACATGTATTTGATACACTTTTTGTTAAATCATATTTCAGAATCTTGTGGAAATATCAGCAAGGACACATCCCAAGAGTGAAGAATATACAGTTTGCATCAGACTGAATTACTTTCCGGAATACAACTGTGAAATACTTTTCTCAGAGACGTCAACAAATGAGGCTCAAGTGGTACAAACTGATATGGAGAAAATATTATCTTTGTCTCCTCATTTTTTGCTTTGTCAATAATTCCAGCAAATATTAATGCATTGACATTCCATTTGACAGAAGAATTAAAAGATTGCCATTTAAGTTAGATCTATAAAAGTATAAAAATAAGGCACTTTAGTACAGTCAGAAAAAGTTTTTACCATTTTGTGTTTTGTATCACAGTGCAATTTGCAGCCAATTCATGTCATGATTTCCCATTATTTTGATTCAGTCACCCCGGCTGTCCAAGTCAGCCATTTAGGATTAAATTGACCAATCCATGAAGGTAGACAGAGAAGCTTGTTTCAGCCTTGTTCGTTTACCAGAACATATCTTTCGTCTTGCAAATATTTAATGGAATCACCAGGGCTTGCTTGATGGACTAAGCCCTATAAATTCATCCACGACATTGACGAATAGGTCTCACATTTCGTGCAAAATATACCAAAGCTGTTTCGAGGAGCAAGGTGGGAATTAAATTCATTGACACACTTTTCTACAAAAGTGCTTAAACTAACGAAACTCCTCGTGTCAACTGCTTTTCCGTAAACACCTTGAATTTGACGAACTGTTTCACTGTAGTTGTAAAATATCTGACATTACTGTTTGTTGACCGACAAGTTTTTACAAAGCAATATATAAAACTAAACTTGTGAATGGCCGTTGATGACGGGTATCTTTTGTATTCTGGATAAATTTTCAGGAAAATTCTTGAAGAACATACTACTTAAGAAGGAGATAATATTTGAAACAGATATTTGTTTTCTGTATAATTGTATATTGCGCTATTTCTAGTATATTCTCAAATAATAAAATTTATTTGAGGCAAGAAAAAAGTTTATGAATTGTTGTTGATTTATGTTATGTTAGTCGTTTAATAAATGGATTATAAATCCTGAATAATTTCAGCCAATGGCCACCTACAAAGACATCCTTATTTCCGACCCTCTTTTTGATCCTACCCCATGGAGCCTTTGTCCAGAGTATGCAGTCTCATTAATATTACATTGGGACGTTTGAGAATCCTTTCAACCCATTTTCTCACCGTTAATAAAAGTTCACACAAGGCTTCGTATTGTGTCTAAGGTCAAACTTAATTTATTCATGACTTTCTACACTTCTATACTCAAAGGGCTGTTGGGCCTGTGTCTCCCTTGATACCTGCAAAGTGACCAAGCCCTTGTTGACCTGCAAGGTCACGTTCCAAGTCTCGCGGGGATGAAAAACATGGATGCAAACCATGGCATCTGATTTTGATAATTGTAGATTTGTATGACAATTTGAGTGCTTCTAGAATTACATGGCTGGGCGCCATGCATTATTAATGGTAGTTTAAAAGGCTGGTAATGGATACGGTACCTTTTGTAGTGTACACATACTACATAAACGTCCTTTTGCGTACTCTGACAATGAATAAAACATCTGACTAGACAGGTATGTACAGGTATGGACGTTTTAAGAGTTTTCTCTGTATTTGGACTGTGATACCATTGTGCTAGTTTGATTAATGGCTACATAGTAACCAAGAATTTGATCATTTTCATCGATTGCTCTTGATGGGGCGTTCAAAAGTGTTTATTTTAATTAGTCTTTATCGTCAGTTTTTGTCTTTTGAAAGTTTGTAAATATCCACTAAATTTCAAAAATAAATTTCCTATTGTTTGTGTTTTCAGTTTTATAAAGGTATAAATACAAATTGGCTGAATATCAAATGGCATTTCATTCTGCTGGCGATCTTTGCTCAACCTGTGCTGCAAGAATTATATTGTCATTTTTTTCTCGGCTAATAAGTCATTCGAGTTTTCCCTTAATGGTAGGTTAGGTAATTTAACAAATTTGTTAAATTCAATTCAAACTGGTGATAGTCAATAATGATAATCAATCTAAATGAGCAACAGTAAATTCACTATGGCTAGTAATAAGTGCTAAAAAACTAGCCATAGTGAATTTACCGTTGCCCATTTGGATTATCATTATTGACTATCACCAGTTTGAATTGTGTTACCTAATTTAACAAATTTGTTAAATGACCTAACCTACTATAAAAGGAAAACCCAATTGACACAGCAAACGTTGTGACTAGAGCGACATTCCAATGGCTGGTTCGCCTCAATATTGCAAGAATTATACCATAGAGTACTACTACTGTAATATTGGAACAGCTTTCGCACAATATCACTTGACAAGGAAAAATATATTACTGTGTCAGTTAAGTTTCCTAATATTACTTATAAAAAACCAACAAAATAGTATAATGACTACTAAGAATCGGATTTTTTTCCAATGGACGCAAGTACCTTCTGTTCATTGTACCGTACAAATTATTTTGGCAAGTTAGATTTCTGCAGAATGAATAAAAGGATCAACCTTACTAGATGAGACAGTGACAAACATCTGTGATGAAATCTTTGATACAATGAACAGAAGACCGAACATTGATTGATGGGCATAAACTCAAATAAGTATCCTGAATGCTCCCCGAGAGAGACCTTTCAGACTATTTGCCCCTTGAGATCAACTACAGAGCAGTTGGATATGCAAATTGTTTGAAACTCGCTTAGTTGAGACGTATACTTTTCATGTATCAATCATAGCACCGAGATAACCGTTTACCACTCTACGTGACAATATTAGCCTGTATTGTATGCAATACATGCAATGTGTATCCCCTTCCTGTCCTAGATTCAAATAAAATAGGTCACTTCTCTGTTCAATATCTTTTAGCTTTTCTTTTCTTTTCTTGAGAAATTCGGTCAACATATTCAGCTGCAAAGCGAGGCCCCCATTGAATCAATTGTGTCTCTAAATGAGAAAATATAACCCACTCTTTTGAATGCCTTACCAACTACTGTATCTATTTGGGTTAAAATTGAATTTACATTCTCGTTTGTATTATTGTGACCGCAAGTGAGCATCTGGGGACTAAGAATAGATGAAAAATAATTTTCTACGTCTTGAAGGAAAATCTATCACGAACAAAAGAGAAGAAAACAACTACTTGTTCAAGTCAACACCAGAGGTCTTTCCATTTTTAAAGTAAATTGACAGCAAAAGAAGCAATTTTGTGTCGGAAATTCAGGATGACCCAACCGTTTTTTTCTTTTAATGAACCTTTATTACGTCCTTTTAATGAAGCCTAATTCTGTTCCATTTATAGAACTTCTGTCTCTTGGTTCAGTTTCCCTTTTGCTTCCGAAAGATTTTTTCTGGGAAATTTTCATGGGAAACCTGTGAATGTCAGGTGAGCAGTTGTCAAGGAACAGATAGGGCTATACCATGCAAAACCTATATCAATTCATTGCTTACTAATTTCCCTGCATACGAAAGATTCTTTCTGAGGAGGAAGAAGATGAGAAGGATATCACGAGAAAGGAAAACCGTTCATCGTTTTTTAATTATTTGGTGGAAATCTGCACAAAACAGGTGTTTGCAATTGTCACGAGATGCAAAATAATAACTTTTCGTTCAATGATTATGAGAAAAGAATAAACGTCAAGGAGCTCTTTTGTGACTGATTTTAAACTAAAATTGCATTTTTCAAGAGCTGAACAAGCTTACCTAAGAAACCAATAAATTAACTTTAAACAACAAAGTAGTATTCTAGGGCAGTCATTAGGGCGCACCTGGATGCTAAATATGTAAAATAAATATCCAGCTTGTATTTCAACTAATTTTTCATTGCCTAGTGATAAACAATGCCTGGCCAATCAACAATTAATGAAAACGGTAAAGGCAATCTTGTTTCTTTCATTTGCAAACAGCATAGTATGCAGAATATTTGATATATTACTTGCAAGTACAGTCATTGTGGGAATCCAGGGATCAATCTGGAGCTCCAAACACTTGGTCAGGTGATAGTATAATGACAAATGACCAAAGTCACTGTCTGCAATGACTTCTGATTTCAATTAATGAATTATTATTATTCACTCCTGATACAAAAAATGAATAAACGAACAGCTGTTAATAACTATATTGCAGAACCATTTTAGAAATAATTTTTTACTACAAAAAATTACAACTGAATAGAAAGCTCTACATGATTTTTGAAATCTAGTATTTAGTTTGTATCTCTTGAACCTTCACCGGGAAGTTACAAATAGGTTTGAAACGTGGACAATTCTAAAGTGTTGTCTTGTACATTTAAGCTGCAAATTCCTTAATAAGGGCATCACTCATCATTAGAGGATTTGCTCACCTTGGGTTTTGGCCCATTAATTTCTTTAAGTCACTGACTCACTGTCACAATTACTGGGGTAATGAATGTAAATTCATCCGCTTTTTGACCCCTGCAAAAGTAGTTCCAGGAATCTGTCAGGATTTCCACTTGTCTCAAGAACAGTCCGAATTAAGCCAGATACTTCTCAGCTTTAGGTGCGTGTTTTTGTACACTGCCTCTGGTCCCAAGTTGAACAAACATTAAAGGAAAGTGGCTCAATTTCTTGTAATCTAAGATAACTTAGATGACAGGAATGCCTGCCTTTCAGCTTTGTTTCCAAGACATGAAACATCCATAAAACGAAAATAATGGAATCAAATGAAAGATGTGGATCTCTTAAACCACACAGAGACAATAATTAACAAGACTATTATGCGCCTTTGTCCATCGCAGCAACAAATTTTTTTTGTGGTCGAACATTCTAAGGGAAATTCAATGTATCAGTATTCTTTCAATTGTCAGGAACAATATTCGGTTGATACAGTAAACAAATATTTTAATAGGAACAAATTAGGAAAATCTATAAGATCAATTTTGAATCTTTTATGAGCTTATATTTCTTTTGCCCAATAATTTATGGAATTAAAAAATCTAGTGAAATGATCGCACTTTTGGTTCTTTGAAAACAATTCTTATCCTGATAATCAATTTGGAATAATCAAAGGACATACATATTTTCGCAGTATGTGTTTCACAAAATAAAATATTTTGTTGCGAAAACTATCTACGAATTGGCAATACTTTACAAAAAAAAATCCACAGCAACATTTGAAGTCTTAAACATTGATGATTGGAACAAAAAATTCACTATTAATTCTCCATGAACCTGTGAAGATGTAACATGAAAAGAGAATATTTGTGACACGTAACACCAGCCGAAAAACGTGTTCACCAAAACAGAATAAGAAAAAAAATCAACAGTATCATGTTTTGTTTTGGTAGACGGGGACCCAGACAACTTTATGTTTCATGTAACCAGACCATGAGCAATATTTTATTTTCAGGAGGGAGAAAATAGGGAGTGGGAGTCGAAGTGGTCTATTAAAGAGAATTACGACATTGCACTTGCAACAATCCCACAACCAGGCACTTTTTTTCGGTAGCCACACAAAGTAAACATATATCACAGTAATATCCACATAAAATAAACAAATTGCCTTAGCTGAGACGGAGAAAAAAGAGAAAAAGGCTCAACCAAAACGATAGCTGTTCCCCATTGTCGTCGTTCTAACAAAATAAAAGGTCCTCACAAATACCTGAGCATAAACAGCAGAGCTCAGTTGGTGGGGTGGTTTTATCATGATAATTGGTGATCATATGCATATAATATGATTTTTGGCCATTAAAGGCTTACTTTATGACTCGCCACGCGACGACCATTGTGATTTATTATTCGTTTTTATTTTTTGCCTTGTTCCAAGATGGTTGCTACCATCGTCTATAAAATGGTCATAAAATTTGACACTTTGCCTCATTAAGAGACGAATAGATGATATTTCAGAGGCACTGTTGCGTTATTCTTTTCCATTTTACGTTCTGACGCGTTCTGGAGAGGAACATAATCCAACAACACTCTGGTTGTTCCTGTTTACTTTTTATTGTAACGAGGCCGGATAAAAACATGAACAATTTTGCTCTTTTTTCGTTGGATTACGCAACATAATGAATGACATAACACAGATTTCTCAATAGGGGAACCAAACGGATCTCGGCTGCAGTCGACAGTACCCACTACTATTTGTACAAATTGGATTTTATTTCTCAAATCAGTTGGTCTCAGACATAGATTGGGAACTTTGTTGGATAACACAGCAATTTAAAACTGCTCAAATCGATTGACTGTTTATCCGTACAAAATGGTGCCGCATGAAACACTAACATTTGTAATATAGCTAAAAACAGACAGACACGAAAAAAGTTGGAGAAATAATTAATCATTTTCGTTTGAATTACTTGTGGAGGGAATCATTTTGCCACAGAGAGATCAGTAGCGCTAGACGGGTATGTACTGCTGCTAAAAAATTCAACAGCAATAGAAATATGGATTAAGTCTTGATCTATTTTCAATAATTGGATTTACTACTGCATGGGACAACTGAAGTGTGTGCCTTTCAGGCAGGAGTGACCATGACGTTATTGGAAAAGACGTGACGACAATTTAACGACGTTGCGTCTGTTGCCTACCAATCAAATTGATGGATATTAGTTAAATCTGAGTGAGGAAGGGATTATCATGCAGGGAAAGGACATAAACTGAGACATGGACTCAACAACGTAGGTCTTCAAGAAATACATTGGGGATACGTTTAAACTGATGAGAAGCGACAGGCAGTGTCACGAGAGGGATTACTAACTATGCAGGCAGGGGGATTATGCTGTTATATGACTGTGAAATTGTCTTCTCCTCCTGTATTTTCTACAAATGTGAAAGATCCATTTTCATTAGCATTTATTTCTGCTTGCTGCCTTCCCATGACCCACTGTCGTCAGCGTTTTCTGAAAGGAAAGGTTCGACAATGACCTTCAAAAAATCTTTGTTAATTTTCATTAATTTTGCCAAGACCACTGGTAATATTTGCATAATGATACCATGTGTTTAGAAATTTTTCACAAATAAATCGTAGAAATAGTAGAAACGAAATACAGTGGAGATTAAATTTAAAATAAAGAAAATATCATATATTTAGTCCCTTTGCAAATGTTGAAAGTACAAGTTCGACCTACGTTTATTCACTTTTCTCAAATAAATTTAATTCAATTTAATTCAAATGTTCTTGTTTTGACGGAAATTTTTTTTTTCAAACAACTATCACAGGCGTTCTTCTTTATTAAAAATATTCCTGAAAAAAAATTGCTGAAAAATATTTTTTTAGAATTTTTAAACATCAGCAATATGTGGCAGTAAAGGTAAGTATGCTTACCAAACTGTGATCTCATCCAAGGGTAGACTTCGAATCCAGCCTTTGAGCTGCCTTCTCCTCCTTCTGCAGTATCGTCTGAGTGGCCGTGTCGACCAGGAGATTCGCCGCTAGCAGATTTCCCGGATGATTCCAGATTATCGTCCCCATCCCCCTTGGAGCTTCCCCCGGGGGACTGTAGCCCGGCCGACTGGAGGTTGCAGTGGCTGGAACTTGAGGATTTGTTGTTGTTGTTTGTGTTGGGGTGGTCAGTGCTGTTACGATGCTTGGCTGTTACGGAGGAGGACAGAGGTGTACTTGAGTTACGGGGATGCGGGGGTGAAGCAGTAGACGGAGGCGACGGCGATGAAACGGCCTCGATACCCGTGGACTGTTGCCGGTGAAGCTGTTGCTGCGGATGCTTGAGTGCGGGCGGCGGTGAGACAGCTGCGGAGCCGAGGCCTCCTCCTGCCGCCGATGCTGGCATCCTGTGCCCGGTGAAGGGCTCTGAGCACGGAAGCGATGCCAGATCGGATTTTCCTCCTGTAACGCTACCACTGTTACCATTGTACCCATGACTGTTGACCCCTCCAATACTGCTAACATTGCGGTTGTGGTTAAACTCAGCTTTTACTGGGTGATTGTTAAAGTAGTTATTGTTATTTATATTTGTGTGTGATCGAGACATATCTATCCCATGTATGTCCATACCATGTTCATAACTTGAGTACGCGGATCGAAGCCCACCACCTGGAGACAGGGGCCCGTTGTTGGTAGCTGACACCGGTGAGGTAGGATCTCCATACTGCGGCGAGAACGGAGGTGATGCACCGAGAGGAGAATGCTGCCCCGCTCCCGTCAAATAATTATTGAAATACGAACTCATGATTTCGAAGTCTTTTCCACAGTTTGATGTAGCTGATCAAGAATGTTTTAAGTCAATTTTTCACTGTATCATGCAGACTATGAATTTTCTGATATTCCTACACAATCAGAAGTGTCTCCTTTCTTTAATTGTCTTTCCATACCTTGGGAAAAATTATCTTCTGAATTTTCGACCTCCTCAGCGTACTTTTATGTCGATGTTCAAATTTGTAACAGGGATATATATTTTAGCTGGTGGGATTTTCGACTCACCCCAACATCAACTGGCTCCTGAGCCTAAGGCTTTAGTTAATCCTGGAAATTGTAATAAAAAATCCACGTAAACTTCAGACAAACCAAATGTTCAGAATAATCCTGTACTTGAATTCATATTTGACAAAATAGTATGTAAGGTTACATGAACTGTAATTGTCTTTTAATGAATCAAAATGTGAGATAGTGAGATAAAAAAAATTGATAAGAATAATTTAAGATATGTGAAGAATTTTTAACACGCGTCATTCGCTGAAAGAGATGACCAAAATTTGGAACAAGGAAAAATTTTTTTTGGCTATCAGGACCGAAAGATATTCCTTTATCTGCAGACTTTTTTCGTGGTATCTCATAACCGCACAAAAAGAAATTTACAAGCATGTTACAAGTCAAATGTACATTACTTGAGTTAATATCAATGTTTACCGATCACTCAAAGTGACGTAAAAAACGCTACTACAAAGCAAATTTATCTCAAGTAGGTTTGTTATCTGGTTAAGGACATGTCTTTATACCTTCTAAATTACATTTGATTCAGCCACTTTGACAGCTAGGTTTGTTTCAAGTAGTCAATATTAAAAGATTTTTTTGTCAATATGATTTAGGCTGATATCTCTTTTTGTCTTCATTGAGATTTTTGTTAGTTTGATGGGAAAAGGGATCTGTTTAACCCTACTGAGTTTTCCATCAAAATCGCGGGATCTTTGGGACTGAAATAAATTGTGGGCTATTTTTTGAATCGGAAACCAATTTCATGGGATGCAAGATAGCATCAATCTGGGGAAAAGTAAAAACTAAAATTTCACTTAATCTTCATCAATTAAAGTCACAGAAATTTATCCGCTATCTTTTCAGTCGAAGTGTGCAAAGCTTTAAGTGCATTTGAATCCATTTCCCTTGACGATTCTTATGACATGTTTTTAAATCATAGTACTGAGTTACATAATCGAACTTGGTCAAAAAAGGATTTGTGATTTTTAATCAAAATAATAATTTGGAGCAAATGTAACTGGTCCAAACGTTCAATTCCATTCTTTTCAAATTAAATTGCATATTTTAATGTTGCCATTGTTGATGAAATTGTTAATCACTCACTGAAGCAGATTTTAATTATGGAAATTGAAATTTATCTGATGGCACTAGCAACAGAAAAATTAAATCTTAATTTTTTTAAAGTAAGCTTCGTCAAGACAAATGTAAGTTCAAAGCGATTTGCTTGGAGAGTCAACGATTTCTCCAGACTCTTGCTTGAAGGGCATGACATTTGAGAGCACACAAGTGGTGAAAGGCTACATATCAAAGAAAAATATTAATAAATTGCCGACTGTTAGATGGCAACGGTTGTACCAGACAAAACAATAGAGCTACGGCACATGTTGTGTCTGTCAATATGTCCTGCTTAATATGGTAATATTGATAAGTAACTAAGATAGCTCAAACAAAACGTCTCGATATTAATTTAGCTGTACACAAGTCAGTCATTGTGAATTGGAATATTAACAGCTCTAGATAGTTGCACAGATATGGTCTAAAATATTTAGTTTAGGATATTTTGATAATACCTTTGGTGATGATTGTTATTTCTGTACCAGAAGATTGTACGTAGTTTCACTTTTGGGTTTGACAGTCACGATAATTTACGTGATGACTGTTATGTTTTCAGATAATATTGGAAGAAATACGTCAGGTGTTAGGAGTATATTAATGTAATATTTACCTTCTTTTCCGCCACGAGTTGTGAATGTTTGGAGATTTTCACATCATACTGTGCTGTCAATTTTCTGCAAAAAAGTAATTTCTTAGTTTGGTAGGCAAAAGCAAAGATAAGAATTTTTGTCATCTCATTACCCTTATTAATTTGTTCAGTAAATTATTTAGTTTCATTCATGAGGTATACTATACTTAAGACTTTGATTTTAGGCGTCAAACTAAGTTTTAAAACTTTCACAGAATTCAACGATTTTTTCCTTGTAAACAAAATGTTTTTAGTTGATGTAGAATTTTATACCACAACTTGTGACACAAGAAGAACACAATGTATAAGCATTATATTATTTTGATTATTTGATTTTGTAGCTAAATTTCGTACGTAAATAGACTAATATTTTTGCTCATATACTAGTTCTAATCAGGCTTGCAAATCCAAGCGCCATGTTTTCGAATGAGAACACCTGTTTACATGTTTCTGCAGATTTCAGAGTAGAAGCGAAAAACATTAAAATACCTTTCGTACGTCCCAATTACCGTTGTTCCTTGTGCTGCTTTTTTCGTCGGTATTTTGTATTTCTGTAATGTAAACGAAGCTCAAATTCAACAGAAATCAGTGCACACAAAATGGCGGCCATTTTTACCTCCATCTTAGCATCGGTAAATTCAAAATGGCTCTCTCTAAACGAGGCAAACGACAGTAACATTCTCATTCTTGACCAAGATTACTTCATATATTTTATAATTTGACAGGCAAATGGGCTACCCGATTCATAAAAACTGTCAAAGGGTATTAATTAATCGGGGGGAGAAAGATGATCAATAGCCAAGGGATAACAATACTCGAGTTTTTAACCTCCAGAAAAATCAACTGTTTCCTTCGTTTTCAACTGTTTCAGCAATGAAGCTGAATTGGTAAAAATATGGAAATTTGTTTTGAATGGTGACATGATTTCCAGTTATGGAAGATTTAAATTTTATTAGTTATTTAAAAGGGACTATTGTGTAATTAAAAAAAATTAAAATTGGATAAAATCATTATTTCTGAAAATAAGGGTAGATATTGGAAACTACGAACACACAAAACGAGTCATGTTGAATGTCTTTATATTTTGTAAGATGGAAATTAACTAGATTTTGAAGCTTTGTATCGTGTACAATAGCCATCAACTGAGATAGGTCCAGATGCCCTGAATCTTTTGCATGTTTAGAAAATCCCCCAAAGGAGACTGCTCGTGTGCGGAAATTTAGCGAACGTGGAAAACACTCATGATCAACACAAAACAAATACAGGGTGTCAAGTGGGAGGACACCTCAAAAAAGGAGGAAAAGGGGACATTTTTTCCGGAAAAGGAGGACAAAAAGAGGACTTATTTCTTTGAAATTAATACATAAGAGGCAAAAATAATATCAAATGTACAAGTAAATTATGACAGTTTTTTAATTAAAA